>PVIC010025731.1:0-18134 GCA_004025085.1 Thryonomys swinderianus
TGGCCCTGAGCTCACTATGGTGCCCAGGCAAGCCGCCGCGAACTCAGCAATCCTCCTGTCTCTGCCTCCCGAGTGCTGGGATTACAGGCGTGAGCCACCACGCCCAGCATTATATGTGGTAACCGGGGATCGAACTCAGGTCCTTACGCTTGCGAGGCAGGCGCCGGAACCACTGAGCTAACCCTCCGGCCCTTTTTTGATATTTTAGAATGAGTAATGGTTCAAGAAAGTTTTAACTTCAAAAAGCTTCCTCTTGGGCCAGAGATTTGGCTCAATGGTTCTGGCGCCTGCCTCGCAAGTGCAAGGTCCTGAGTTCGATCCCCGGTAACCACGTACAATGCTAGGCGTGGAAACACGACCACCAACAATCAACACCGCATACCACAATGCCGGATGTGGTGGCTCACGCCTGTAATCCCAGTACTTGGGAGGCAGAGACAGGAAGATTGCTGTGTTCGCGGCGCCTTGCCTGGGTTACATAGTGAGCTCAGGGCCAGCCTGAACTACAAAGCGAGACCCTGTCTCAAAAAAAAAAAAAAAAAAAAAAAAAAAGCTTCCTCTTTTTCTATTTTTGGACGGCATCAAAAAATACTGTACAGTGGCTTTTTTTTGTTTTGTTTTTGTTTTTTTTTTGAGACAGGGTCTCGTTTTGTAGTTCAGGCTGGCCCTGAGCTCACTATGTATCCCAGGCAAGCCTCAAACTCAGCAATCCTCCAGCTTCTGCCTCCCGAGTGCTGGGATTACAGGCGTGAGCCACCACGCCCGGCAGGGGCTTGTTTTTTTAAACTTTCTTGGCTCTAACTACCTCTAACTTTTACCTAGGCTGCCTCCTTTCTTGTCTCTATTGCCCTTTTAGTGATGATAAACTTTGGTTCTACGAAGCAGTTTCTCCTTAGGGTGGGCTCTGCCCCAGATAAGCATCTTGGCAAGGTAGATTTTTACAGTGTATAAGAGGTAAATTTTTCTGGCGTCTATGGTTCTGTTTATGGTACACCCTTTACTCAGTTGATCCTAAAAAGAATAAACTTAGGTTTCAGTTTCTGCTATCTCATTGGCCTGTTGAACCTTTTGGTGATCATTGTTTTGGCTGTTTCAGTTTCCTCGTTCTTAGGTCCATCGAAGTTGCTTCTTTCCTCCTTTTGCATAATACTTACTGAATCTACAAGCTTTTGGCAGTTTGCCCTTATCTCTTAGTATTTTGATCCCGAAGTATCTAGTAATATTTGATCCTAAAATACCCGGAGATAATCACGTTACAGAATTTGTTGTAACTGTTTCACAGATGTTAAATCTTGCAATGTAGTTTCTCTTTCTATTTCATGTGAGGATTCAGGCATTTAAAAACTATGCTATTGCCACCATCACCTCATCTTTCCAGAACCTACCTCTAATCCCTTCCCCCACCAGGACTGGCTTTTGACTGACTGAAGCTTAGGTAGGCATCACCACTTTGAAGTGCTGCTTCAGGGAGTAGCTGGCAACTCACTGAAGTTACCAGCTCTTTTTTCGTCTCTTTTTAAGCAAATATTGTGGAAAATCACTTTAACCCACCATGTTTTAAGGTTTACTACAATGGAATTTAAAAAACAATCCTACTCCCAGCTTGTATTACAGTAAAGCTGTCACAAACCTATCCTTACCATCCATATCATAAAACGGCATTAAAAAGATTAATTTTGCTTTTACGTAACGAAATTCCTCAAGAAAGAATTCAAGAAGAGTTCTGCCAACAAGATATTGTACCAAAGAACAATGAATAAATTACGTATTATCGTCATTCTAATTAGCAATCATTTTTTCTCACTTTAGAAATGAAGTGACTGAAGCTTTGCACAAGTTTTTGCTGATTTAAAAATCTAGGGAAAGCCAAACTTAGCTGTCGCCATTTCTACAATGTACCAATAACTTTTTTTACACTCTTCTCTGTAAATAAATATTCCTCTAAATCTTTCAATTTTAAAAATTGACTTTTGGTACACTTTATACATACATTATGATACTACTCTAGTATATGTGCTGCCGAAGCGAGCACTATGATGCAACTCTAAATTTAATTCAACCTATATTTTAAGTAAATGAAAGATAAGCATTTTGGAATTTTTTTCTAATTTTTGCCCACCTACAAATTTTTTTTTTTCCTTCCTTAAGACAGGGTCTTGCTTCGTAGTTCAGGTTGGCCCTGAGCTGGCTATGTACCCTAGGCTAGCCTCAACAATCCTCCTGCCTCTGCCTCCCGTGTACTGGGATTACAGGTGTGAGCCACCATGCTCCGCACTGTGGTATGTGGTACTGATTACTGGTGGGCATGAGTCACCACCCCGGGTATTGCTGTATGTGGTTCCCGGGGATCGAACCAGGGATTTTGTGCTTGCAAGGCAGACCCCGGAAACTAAATTCCCAGCCCCCAAGTACCAAATTTGACTGGAATCTACCAACAATTCTTTACAGAGGTCTAACTATAATTACTTGAAAAAAAAAGATTCAGTTAAAATAAACAGCTCCCACTATCAACACAATGGTATGTATCACAACTAAATTAATTATGCAGATTTCAAGTGACAAGTTTGCACGTGACAAACATTCCATTATTCAAAGCTTGGTCTAACCAGACAGACCACTACTTCTCTTCCTGCAGTTCCAGTATGTACATGTATGTGCATGTACATCTTACATCTCTATATATAAAATCTATACATATGAAATCCACACGTAAGCGCTGCTCAGGCGTCACTGTACACCAAACAGTGGTATACAGTAGTAACACTTTCGCGCCAGCTCCGACACATCCAACTCTCCAACCTCCCCCTCCAAGTGTGTTTATTTGTTCTGAAAAAAGGAGCATCACAAGGCATCATATACACGAACCGTCAGCCACGTCAAGTCTAGGCGTTGGGGGTGAGGTGGGATGCAGCCCGTGACAAGGAGAGTAAACACGGCGATCCCACTGCGGATGCCGCGGGTATTGTTCTAGGAGGCTGGGACCCGGGTGGGCACGGCAGTCCGCAGCCGGTGGAAGCGAGAAGGCCACTTGCAGATCGCGGGAGGGGGAGCTCGTTAAGAGCGAGCGTCCCCTTCCCCGGGCTCGTCAGGAGCTGCGGCAGGCCCCGCCACGGCAGATCTGTGAAGACCCGCGCGAGGCCGGCAGAAGCCGGACCTGCGTCTGCGTGGCCCCCTTGGCCCCAGCCTTCGGCCCGCTCTGTCCGCCCCTCAGCGGAGGGACGGAGGGGGCCCGTCGCTGAGCGGACGGCGGAGTCCGGGCTTCTCGGCCTGAGGAGCCGCTGCGCCACGCTCACCCACCTGATGCTCTTTCACTACTTCGCTGAGGCAGGGATACCGCTCCGAGATCCACCGGTAAAATTTAGGGACTCCCATTTTGAGCGACAGCACCAGATCCACTCAGGCCAAACCGAAACCAAACGCCCCTCCGGGCCTGCGCCGCCACCGCCGGCCGTCGCTCTGCCGATGACAACACACAGCCGCCCGCCCGACCATAGAGAGCGTCCGCGGGGCCTAGAGCGGCAGGCTCCGAGGCGCGTCCCGGGGCGGGGTTTCTCGCGTCCACCTCGCGGCCATCTAGTACTTCAGAGATGCGGGAGGCGCTGGACGTTCACCCTGAACCTAGTTCTGAAAGTGCTCATGCAGAACCGCGGACTTGGAAGTGGTACGAAAACTATACGGGGTCTTCAGAAGCGTACTGGCTGCTACTGCTCTTGGGATTGCTAATCTCACTACTTTAAACAAATTTGGGGAGGTGTGATTTATTTGGATTAATTTGAGACAGGGGGTTTATTTTCTATGAGGAATGTAAATCCACAGTTAAGTTTCCTTTAAAAGCGTTCGTGCTGGGCCTTGTGGAATACTTAATACCAGACTCGGGAGGCTGAGGCAGGAACATCAGCATGGATTCAAAGCCAGTCTGAATTACAAAGTGAGACCCTGTTTCACACGCCCCCCCCCCGAAACCGTTCTTACCAGATTGTTGAAAAATAATCTCCTCACTAGCCTCCCTTTCCTATTAACATTAAGCCCTCGATAGGAACACACACACACGCACAACACACACACGCATATATACATGTGTGTATATATTCGTTGTTTCCTTTTATTTAGTAAATTATTTAATGTTTAGTTTTATATTCACGCTTTTTGGCTTATGTTTTTCCCCTTCACATGCAACCATACCCAAAATGCAGTTTTCCATTTCCTGGAATTTAATAATTGCCATATTTAGCAATTTTTCCTTTATTTTAAATCTGTAAGAAAAATTTAAAAATTGTAACAATTTTAAACTCAAGGAATTTTAAAATATTACTCCCTGCATTACCAGTGGATTGTTTATACTGGTACAGTATGGCAGCATCTTTAAAGTAAAAGAATACTGGGGCTGGGAATGTAGCTAAGTGATAAAAAGCATGCCCAATTTGTATGAAGACTTGGTCGTAGACTTAGGTTCATCCGCAAAACCATCAGAAAAAAATACAATATTTATTTAGGTGTTTTGTTTTGTTTCATGTTTTTGAGACAGGATATCAGGCTGGTGTTGAACATGAGGCAAACCTCTTGTCTCAGCCTGCCAAGTAACAGGATTACAAGTGTGTGCCACCAGACCCGGCACATAATTTACATTAAAATGAACAGATACAACACAAATTAGTAACAAACAAATGCATTCATTTGATTATTAGCATGTTTTTTGACATAATTTCATTTCACATATATGGGGTCCAACCAAGATACATTTGACATAGTAAGTTTTCATCAGTAGCTTCCTGTATAAGGTAATGGACATGTCCTTCAATAGATAATGGCAGTCCTGTTACTCTATTTCGAGTCTTGATTACGCCCTGTAGTCGCTGCTCAATGTCAAGAACATGAGTCTTGGCCTAAAATGAAATAGAAAGTCATTAGGGCTAAATAACCAATAACATGTATTCCTGGTAAGTTGGAAATTTTACCTTTCTTGTATTTAGTAAATATTGGTAAATCATTATCCTTTTATAGGATCAAATATAGAAAAAGAAAATACATGTTTAAAGTCCAATAACTAAACATACTGATTTTGAGGCTTGCAATATTGATTCACCATGAACAGATTATACATGTTTCTGGACTACATAAAATGTACAGGAATTCTTTACACAGTACACTTCGAGCAAAGTAATAATTTAAAATATTTTTGAAGTCTGGGGTATAATTCAGTGGTAGTTTTGCCTAATATGCATGAGATCCTGCATTCAGTCCCCAGCATCACAGAAAACAAAACAAAACAAGCTGCTTTGGAAGTATTTAAACTTAAATGTTTGATGCCAGATGTGGTGGTGTATGCCTGTAGTTCTAGCACTCAGGAGGCTGAGGTAGGAAGACCACCGAGTGAGCTCAAAGTCAGCACAGGCCACATAGTAAGTTCAAGGCCAGGCTGAATTACGAAGTGAGACCCTGTATCAAACTACCAGCCCCAATGAACTTAAATGTTTGGAGATAATAGCGGCAGTGCTGATATTTTACATTATAATATATATTTCTACATGCAAATGGACATACTAAGTGAACTACTTAGAATTCTACACATTTATGTTTTAAAACAAAGTATGACAATGCAAAAATGAAAATCATGTTATTAGAGAAAGAATGCTCTGGTTCAATAGTAGGTCAGGTGTTTAGTTGTGTAAGACCCTGGGTTCAATACCAACCCCCCAAATCATCCAAAATTAAACCAATCTTCAATCTAGTCTAACTTATTAAAAAATAATAGTAAACATGGAGGCTTCCACTACTTATTATAAGGCTGCATTGCTACATCTGTCACAGATTGTGACACAGTACTACTATTTCAATGTTCCAGCACAGCCATAAGTTCAGGCAATTTTTGCTGAAGACTTTTGGACTATTTCTTAATTGTAAAGTTTTTATGATTAAACAAATGTGGTTAATCTGTTTATTATACAAATGCTAAAATTGCTAATTACAACTTTTAAAAACTTTAAGTCTTCAAAGTAATCAATATTCAGTAACTGACAATATTTAGAATCAGTTCTCTTTGTTTTGGTGGTACTGGGGATGGCACTCACGTCCTTGCACTTACTAGGCAGGTGGTAGCGCCACTGAACCACCTCCCCAGCCTTAGAATCAGTTCTTATTTGTAGAGATAACAAAGTCTTAGCACATATCAAGCTGAACCTTCTACTAACCTTTTCATTGACAACTTCTCCAGTTTCATTCAGTGGTACTTTAGAATGTCCTTTTACTGGCTTACTCCACTCCACAAGAGGATCATGTATAAAAGTCTTTAAGACACTAGAATTAAAACAAACATTATAATGATAATGTTATCTTTGTAAAAACAAAAAATTAATACTTAGGAGTAAGTGAAGGATAAGAACCTGATAAATAATGAATAAGACATTACTGTGCAAGTACCTTTATAATAAGGTTATGTAAAATTTTTGTTTAGGGGTAAAAGGGTGAAATTAAAGGCAAGACAAGGAAGAGTAAGATGAGTTATATGTGTCGTCTCTAAATGTACACTGTGAAGTGATAAATGAGTATTTATTGAATGAATGCATTCCCTGCCGCATCTTCAATGAACATACAATGTCCAGAACTATCATACAGATCCAGCCGGAATTTTTATGTTCTAGATATCAAATCCAACTACTGATGGAAGATACCCACTTGGATGTGCCTCAGACTCAGCATCTCCAAAACAAAACTCATTACCTTTTTCAACTATTTCTCCTATTATTCCTGTGGTGGTTCACAATGATTGACAATTTGACTGGGTTGAGAAATGCCTAGGAAATGAGTAAAACACACTTTTGGGTGTATCTGTGTTTCCAGGTGATCATGAGGGCTCTAACTTTATCAGTGGATTAATTCATTGATAAGATCATAATTTTATGATATTACTGGGAGGTAGTAGAAGAAAGAGGTAAGGCCTGGTTGGCAGGGGTGGATCACAGGACCATGAACTTGGGAACTGTGTATCCGGTCCCCAGCTCTTTCCTTTTGGTTCTGGTTTGTTTCCTTTCTGTTTTCTGGCAGTCATAAGGTTGAGCAGCTATACTCTGCAATATACTTCCTTTGAGATGTTTCTACCACACCACAGCCCAAAAATAAATGTCAGCCAACCACTGACTGAAACCTCCTGAACCATGAACCAAAAATAAATCTTTTATCTCTTGTTTTCCCCAGGTATTTGGTTGTAGGGGTTAAAAAGCTAATGCAATTGCCCAATTTCCTAGTAAAGAACATTATTTATCCTTTTTGGCCTGGAACAAAAGTCTAGCAATCATCTGTGGCTCCTTCCCCAGATCTAATTTTCACCAAAATCTCTTTAGAATCTCTCTTTTTATCTCTGTGCTCACTACACTATCCAGTCCAATAGTTCTCAATTTTCTGTCTTTGGTTCAAACTAGTATTCTTGAATTTTGTATAGGTATAAACCAGATTATTTCATGTCTTCTTTTAAATTTTCTTCTTCTTCTTCTTTTTTTTTTTTTTTTTTGAGACAGGTCTTGCTTTGTAGCTCAGGCTGGCCCTGAGCTCACTATATAGCCCAGGCAAGTCTCGAACTCAGCAATCCTCCTGCCTCTGCCTCCTGAGTGCTGGAATTATAGGCATGAGCTACTACGTCCAGCTCAATTTCCTTCTTAAAACCCTTCAATGTCTTCTGGGTCCTCTTGGGCCACAGTTTAAATGAGAGAATAGGCTTTGTGTCATCTCTTCATCATTTATCCCTTGTTACTTTCCCAGCACTGTCTTTGGGCACTAGCTCCTACAAATGTACCTTTTTTTAAAAAAATTTGAGACAGGGTCTTGCTTTGTAGTTCAGGCTGGCCCTAAGCTCACTATGTAGCCCAGGCAAGCCTCAAACTCAGCAATCCTCCTGCCTCTGCCTCCCAAGTGCTGGGATTACAGGTGTGAGCCATCATGCTCAGCACTGTCATATGTGGTTACCAGGGATTGCACTAGGGACCTTGCACTTGTTTGGCAGGTGCTGGAACCACTGAGCTAAATCTCCAGCCCACAAGTATACCTTCTAAAACACTGAACACTGTCCTTGTTTCAGTGTTAGCTACCTGTGGTCTGAAAATGTTAATTGACAAGTTCTAGAAACAAACAATTCTTTAAATTGTAATTGCACCACTGTAGGCATTGAAATTGCACGCTGTCCTTTTCTCCCTGTTCAACAACTGACAATTCTGTTGAAAGAAACTAATAGTTTAATAAATGAAAATTTCATTTAAATAAATGAAAAAATATGTTTACGGATGAGAAAACTTCAAATTGTTGAATGGAGATACTATAAAAACTGATTTACAAGTCCAGTGCTACTACTATCAAAATTGAAGCTGGGGCCGGAGGGTTAGCTCAGTGGTTCCGGTGCCTGCCTCCCAAGTGCAAGGTCATGAGTTCAATCCCCGGTAACCACATTCAATGCTGGGCATGGAGATTCATGCCCACTGGCAATCAATACCACATACCCCAGTGCTGGGCGTGGTGGCTCATGCCTGTAATCCCAGCATTCGGGAGGCAGAGATAGGAGGATTGCTGAGTTCAAGGCTTGCCTGGGCTACATAGTGAGCTCAGAGCCAGGCTGAACTACAAAGCGAGACCCTGTCTCAAAAAAAAAAAAAAAAAAAAATTGAAGCTGGCTTTTCTGCAGAAACTGGCAAGTTGACACTAAAGTTCATAAGGAAATGTAAGTAAGGTACCTGCAACAGCCAAACACTATAAAAAAGAACAAAGTTCAAGCACTCACACTTCCTGATTTCAAAGCTTGCTACAAAACTATAGTAATCAAGATAATATCAGTTGACATAAAATTAAATTGATAGATTATTGGAATGCAGTTGTTGAAAACAAAATGAGCATTTCAACAAAAATACAGAAATAACTGTGGAGGAAAGATAGTCTTTTTCAAAAAATCATTCTAAGACAACTGAATATGCATATACAAAATAATGTATCTCCTACCTCACACCATATTGACAAAGTAACTAAAAACAGATCAGAGATGGAAACAGAACAATTATATGTAACACCAAAAGCACCGAATATAACCTCAAGAAAAAAAAGATCACCTCAAAATTAAACACTCTGGCCACAGATATTCAGTGGTACTCTGGTCCCTTACATGTGCATGTGTAAAGCCTTGGGTTTGATACTTAGCACCATTAAAAAAAAATTATGGTTTGGAGCATAATCAAGAAAATGTAAAGCAGGCCAGGAATGGTGGCTCACACCTGTAATCCCAGCACTTTGGAGGCAGAGGCAGGAGCAATGCTTTGAGTTCAAGGCCAGTCTGCACCACAAAGCGAGATCTTGTCTCAAAAAACTAAAAATAAATAATCTTTTTAAAAAAGCACTATATTTGCAAATCATATATGTTGGAAGGGCCTTGTATCCAGAAATTAACATAAGTTTTGTGTAAAGACCTCTTATAACTCAAGAATAAAAGGCAAACAACTCAAAAAGTAAACAAAGGGGCCAGGTAGAGAAGTAGGCTAAGGAAGGAAGATCAGTTGAATATAATGGTTTGAGGTAAGTCTGAGCAACATAGCTTCCCTTGAAATACTATATGTCACAGATCTGAATAGACATTTATCCAAGGAAGATACACAAATGACCAACAAACACATGAAAAGATGTTCAACATCCATGTCATGTCATTAAGGTAACACAGATTATAGCACAATCAGATATTGGTTCATATCCAGTAGAATAGTTAAAAAATTAAAAAAGATTAGTAAGTGTTGGTAAAAATGTGGAGAAACTGTAACCCAGAGACACTATAGGGGACTATGAAGTATTACCACTGCTTTGAAAAATACTTTGAAAGTTCCTCAAAATGTTAAACTCGTAGCTAATGTATGATTCAGCAATTCTATTCTTTTTTGTTTTTTTGAGACAGGGTCTCGCTTTGTAGTTCAGGCTGGCCCTGAGCTCACTATGTAGCCCAGGCAAGCCTCGAACTCAGCAATCCTCCTGTCTCTTGCCTCTCAAGCGTGAGCCACCACACCCAGCATTGTAGGTGGTGACCAGGGATCAAACTCAGTACCTTGCACTTGCAAGGCAGGCGCTGGAACCAGTGAGCTAAATCTCTGGCCCCAGTAATTCTACTCTTAAGTATACACAAAATAACCGAAAACACATCTGCATAAAGTTGTGGTTTTTTTCTTTTCTTTTCTTTTTTTTTTTTAGACAGGGTCTTGCTTTGTAGTTCAGCCTGGATCTGAGTTCACCAGGCAAACCTCCAACTCACAGCAATCCTCCTGCCTGGCCTCTTGAAGTGTTGGGGTTACAGGCATGAGCCACCATGTCCAGCACTGTGGTATGTGGTTACCGGGGATCGAATTTGGGAACTTGTGCTTGCAAGGTAAATGCTGGAACCACTGAACTAAATCCCTGGCCCTGCATAAAGTTTTGTATAAGGCTCATAGCCACCATATTTGTAGTAGCCAAACAGTAGAAACAACAAAAATGTCTTTTAACTGATGAATGAGTAGATAAAATGTATATACAGATAACAGACATTCAACAATAAAGAATGAATGAATACTTATGCATAAACTTTGAAAACATGCTAAGTAATGGAAGATAGACATAAGCCACATATAGCTGGGCATGGTGGCACATGCCTGTAATCCTAGCACTGATGAAGCTGACCCAGAACAATTACTGTGAGGTCAAGACCAACCCAGGCTACACAGTGAAATCCTGTCAAAAAACAAACAGAAAAAATATGAGTTGCCACGGCAAGATGGGTCAAAGTCAGTGTGGTGGTCATGGTCCTGGAGGTGGTAATAAGGATGTTAAGGAGAGGAAAACAAAATATAACCTCCTGTGCCAACTAGAATGGGGAAAAAGCACAAGAAAACAAGGGGACCACATGTTGCCAGCAAACTGCTACTGGTGACACTTCACATTCAGTGACACTTAAAGTAACTCAAGTTACAGAGAATTAAAAACTATCTTCTTATGAAGAATTAGTTAGAAATGTTGAAAAAAATGAAATCAGAAGAAAAGCAAGTTCAAAGATCAAAGGGGGATGATGAGAGAGGGAACCTTGTGTTGGTAGGAACCTTGGAGGAAATCTTTGATGACAATCATGCCATTGTGTCTAATTTGTGGACTAAGAACACTATGTCAGCATCCTTTCATTGTCGGGCATGGATCTGATGAAAGCAGGCTGCTTAGTCCTACTCACCCACAAGGTGCATGCTATGATCAGGGTGCTGACAGATGACACAGATCCCTGGTCACAGGGCTGAAGGTGGAAAAGGCCACGAGGAAACCTAAGCCAAGATTTGTGGGCTGGACAACCAAATCCAGAAAATTAAACTGTGGAGCTTCCTCTCACCCATCCTGAATACTATGGGAGAGATGGGTATAAAGTCCCCTACAGGGTCATCCTCTGTAGTCCACCTGGCTAAAACCTTGTTAGCCCAAGCAGTAGCAAACCAACTCACTTTCTTGAGAGTGGTTGGCGCTAAACTTACTCAGTAAACATTACTAAAATTGAGAATAAATGCTAAGGCTTATGGAATTACTTTTCCTGGTATTGAAAATGTCTTAAAATTAGTGGAAACAGTTGCACAATTGTGTGAATATACTATAAACCTCTGAAGTACATATTTTTAAAGGGATGAATTTATGGTATGTGAATTATTAAGTTATTACTTTAAAAAATGTACATCAGCAAGGTGTGGTGCCAAAAACAAAAAAAATACATCAGCCAAATACAAAGTGATTTCTAAATAAAGCATACTTAGGGACCAGTATTTACAGTCAAGGTTACTGCCAAATTATTTACAAAGTATGGATGATTACCTCATTAAAGGCTCTCTCTGATCTCGCATCAGCCTCAGGGTAACTTCACATGCTCTTCGAAAAAGACCTTCTGTTCCCATAGGACCCATTCCATTAACCATATTATGAGTTAGGCGAAATGGTACAATTTCTGGAACTTCAAAGGTTTCTCCCTTAAAAAGCAGTGCATTTATTATAAAGTAACAGAAATTTTAGATAGATACTCAAAGAGTCTAGAATTTCAAGACTAAACAACTTTGTTTTTTATTTTTCTGGTACTGGAAATTGAACTCAGGACCTTGTGCTCTCCAGGTAGGCTCAGTGCCACTGAGCTACATCCCTAGCTCTTTTTTTGGATGTTAGGTTTCAAACTTTGGGCCTCAGGTTTCAAACTTAGGGCTGTGCTGCTGAGTCATCCCTAGCTCAGCTGAACAACTTTGGCAAAGACCAAAAAAACAGCCTCAAAAGATTTGTTTGTAACTCCATTAGAGGGTTATAGCATGAAAGGATCACTCGATTGCCTTTACTTTTGGGGGAAATGAAACCAAATTTTTTTTTTTTTTTTTTTTGCTTTTTGAGACAGGGTCTCACTCTGTAGTTCAGGCTGGCCCTGAGCTCACTATGGTGCCCAGGCAAGCCGCTGCGAACTCAGCAATCCTCCTATCTCTGCCTCCCAAGTGCTGGGATTACAGGCGTGAGCCACCACGCCCAGCACTGTGGTATGTGGTGTTGATTGTTGGTGGGCGTGTCTCCACGCCCAGCATTATATGTGATTACCAGGGATCGAACTCAGGACCTTGCACTTGTGAGGCAGGCACCGGAACCACTGAGCTAACCCTCCGGCCCTGAAACCAAATTTTGAATCCCAGGCCCCAAAGCCTTACTGTGGACTTACTGCATCTGAATATTATGAACTATATCCTGAGTATTTGTTTTTATTTTATTTTTTGTCTTTGCGGTACTGGGGATTGAATCCACAGCCTGGTTCATGTTGGGTAAGTACTCTGCCACTAAACTACATCCCAAGCCTTGTGTATATGTGTGTGTGTGTGTTTTTGGAGACAGTGTCTTGCTTTGTAGTTCAGGCTAGCCCTGAGCTCACTACGTAGCCCAGGTAAGCCTCAAACTCAGCAATCCTCCTGCCTCTGCCTCCCAAGTGCTGGGATTACAGGTGTAAGCCACCACACCTGGCACTGTGATATGTGGTATTGATTGCTCATGGGCGTGAGTCATCACACCCAGCACTGTATGTGGTTACCAGGGATCAAACTCAGGACCTTGTGCTTGTAAGGCAGGTGCCAGAACCACTGAGCTAAATCTCTGGCCCAAGCCTTGTATATTTTGTAAACTGTGGGATAATTCTGATGAGCTGCCACATCTAGAAAATGTAATATTAGTTCCTTTCTCTAAAATTATGTTTCAGTAAATGAACTGATCTAGTAAGTGAGTCAGAACATACTTTTTGAACTTCAACTTCAGTGCTACTTTACACTGTGTCACTCTTCTAAGTTCTCTACCCTAAATTCCTTTACTATGGGTTCATTGATGAAAACTAGATAAGAAACTCTCAGTATGACACAGTATGACACTAGTTTACCAATAGGTATGTCTAGGAAGGAGAGTTGTTGATAAAAGGAAATTAGGAGAAAATACATAATTAAATACACTGTCCAATACATACCTTATTAAAAAGACAGTTGAAATCCACATGTACACATTCACCAGTCAAAGAATCAAAAAGAATATTTTCACCATGACGGTCTCCAAGCCCCAGGATATAACCAACCATTGACATTACTGCAGTAGAACGGCAGTATGCTGATCTGCTACTATACCTAAGGAAATATAATGCTTAACAATTGTCCTTAGGCTGGATGAGGCAACAAAGTTTAAAAAATTAAAATAAATATTTAACTCTAACACTCTTGATAATTTACCATGATGTTGGATCAGGGAATGTTCTCAGAAACCACTCATGAAAAACAGGAGGATGCCTTGGAAGGAGAATTTCTTGGAATACTTTTAGTTTATCAGGTAAAGTTGATGTCTTTGGTAACATACATTGGCGAAGTTCCTTTCCTGTCATATATACTCCTGTAAGGGAGAGTGATTTCCTTTAATCATACAGCCAAATGAGAAAAGAGGCAAAAGTATTTTTGTTGAACTATGCCAGTGTTTGTCTGCTTTTACTGATATTGTTGCTCAAAACAAGAATAAATGAAAAATTATACATAAACTTACTATCTGCTATTACAAAGAAATGTTACATTATTTTCTCTTTAATACTTACAAATAAATATATGAAGACTCTTACTGATGAAAATTACTGTTAACAAAAACCAATGTTGTATGATCAAATAACTCCAGAATATAAGACTCAGGAAAGTTCCAGTGCAAATTCATCCCTGGAACTGAAAATGCTGTAATACGTAGTGAAAGTATGTATAGTGATTTCTCTGTTAATCAGGATATAGCATACATCCAAACTGAATCATTACTAAGGAACCAACACTGGTGCGCTGAAAAAATTTACCTCATCTCATAAGCTAATCTATAAAATTCATAGTACAATTGATATTTAAGATAATCATTAAAGTTCAAATCTGGTGTTCAATTTTATGGGCAAGCTTAATGATTTAAGGGTTTTGGCCTCAAGTGTTGCAGGAGTTCACTTGTGTTTACAAGTTTAAAAAAAATAACTACTGGGCCGGAGAGTTAGCTCAATGGTTCCGGCACCTGCCTTGCAAGCACAAGGTCCTGAGTTCGTTCCTTGGTAAGCACATACAATGCTGGGTGTGGAGACTCACGCCCACCAACAAGCAATACCGCATACCACAGTGCCAGGCATGGTGGCTCACCCCTGTAATCCCAGCACTCAGGAGGCAGAGACAGGAGGATTGCTGAGTTTGAAGCTTGCCTAGGCTACATAGTGAGCTCAGAGCCAGCCTGAACTACAAAGCGAGACCCTCTCAAAAAAAAAAAAAATACTATCAAGGCCAAGTATGGTGATCATTACCTGTAATCCCAGTATTCAAGAGACTGAAGCAGTAAGATCATCAAAGTCAAAGATAATCTGGGCTACATAGCAAGGTGAAGGCCAATTTGTACCATACAGTGAGACTTTTGTGAAAAGCAAATAAATCTGATATCCATAATTAAAATTTATATAAAAATTCACTCATGAATAAGTCAACAGCAAGTTCCTTGAAATGACTCAAATGTTTGTTTCAATGCTGCAGTATGTTAAACGTGAACTTAGGTTACCCATCTGATATTGTCTGTATATTAGCCTTCAAATAATAATAATGTATATAATATACTTAGCATAATGCCCATAATGCAGTAATTTATCACTGTCACTTACTGCTATAAATTGAATTGTGAACCTCAAAAAATATACTAAAGAATGTGATTTATTTTGGATATAGGGGTTAATTTGTAAGGTTCTTTTTGTTTTTCTTAAGATAGGGTCTGACTCTGACTCTGACTCTGTAATTCAGTCTGGTTTTGAAGTTACTATGTAGCCCATGCCAGTCTCAAACTTGTGGTGATCCTCTTTACTCAGTCTCCTGAGTACTAAGATTACAAAATGCTGCAACATACTTGACTTTCTGTTTTATTTTTATTAGTGCATGTCTGCAGGGCATAATGATTACATTCATTATGAGAAGTTGGTACACAGTCATAACACATCTTAATTCTTTTTCATCTCCTTTCTCTCCTTCTATTTTCAGGGTCATTGCAGATACATTCAGGTAAAAATGAAGGCATTAAGGTGGGCCCATAAATCAATCATCTAAGGACTGTGATCCTTACAGAATTAGAAAACAGTAAAAAAAAATGCTATGTTGCTGGGTGTGGTGTAATCCACACCTGTAATCCCAGCACTGGGGAGGCAGAGACAGGAGGATTGCTGAGTTGGAGGCTTGCCTAGACTACATAGTGAGCTCAGGGCCAGCCTGAACTACAAAGCGAGACGCTGCCTCAAAAAAAAAAAATACTTTGTCTTTTTTCAAGAGTGTTGATCACTGATCATTTTTGTTTTTCTGTTATATAATTTGTATGTTTCCTCCTTCACAATTAATACATATCTCTTACGAGGAAGCACTTTGAGATTCTGAAAATAACCTGATTTTCATTCTACTTTATTCTACTAATTTTAGTAATCACTGATAATCATTGCTTACAACAATTATTACTATGGGCTTTAGTGATTTTTTTTTTTTTTTGAGACAGAGTCTCACTTTGTAGTTCAGGCTGGCCCTGAGCTCACTATGTAGCCCAGGCAAGCCTCAAACTCAGCAATCCTCCTGTCTCTGCCTCCCAAGTGCTGGGATCACAGACGTGAGCCACCACGCCCGGCCGTGATTTTTCTATATTTTTCTAGCTTTTACATCTATCCATTGCAACTCAGAAAAAACTGTTCCTACCTCCTCTTCTTTCCTTCCTTCCTTCAAGTTATTTGTTTATATCAATATGGACACGTCATTTATCTCACAAATTAGAAACAATTATTGTTATTATTTATTTTTGTTCAAGTTATTCCAGGTTTGTAAGGTGGGACCCTATTACTCTAGTCAAACACTTTTTTTTTTGCTTTTTGAGACAGGGTCTCGCTTTGTAGTTCAGGCTGGCCCTGAGCTCACTATGGTGCCCAGGCAAGCTGCCGCAAACTCAGCAATCCTCCTGTCTCTGCCTTCCGAGTGCTGGGATTACATGCGTGAGCCACCACGTCCGGCATTGTAGTATGTGGTGTTGATTGTTGGTGGGCGTGTCTCCACGCCCAGCATTATACGTGGTTACCGGGGATCGAACTCATGACCTTGAGCTTGCGAGGCAGGCGCCAGAACCACTAAGCTAGCCCTCCGGCCCCATCTAGTCAAACACTTTAAATTTCATTCTAGTCTAGCCTCTTTCAGTTTATTTTTTGGATGGTGAGGAAACTAGCTGTCATTATCCATAATTTGCTAAGGACTTGAAAATTTCTAACCAATTATCTGGGAAAAACAAATTTTCATGTATATTTTTATAAACTTCCTGAAATCCTTTTCTAGTGAAGATAAGAAAGGATTCAAAATGTAAGGAAAGAGCAAAGCCAAGAAGGGAGGAGCATGTAAGGAAGTGAAGAAGAAATAAACAAGAAAAATATTTAAATATTTCTGCATATGGGATTTAGAAATTTCACTAGAGCTCACATAAGATAAAGTATTCTGACCATGATAAAAACAATTATAGTGATATTTTATGTCTGCAGCTATCATTTCTGTAGTAGATAAGAAAACAGTACCTTTTTCTTTATATATTTTGGTCAGAATAGGTCTCAGTCCAGCAGTATTATTCACCCATTCAATAATCCCACATTCATCATTCAGTGGGATAACTGCATATGTTCGGATGTGAAGTTCTCTTCTACGAGACTCTGCATCTTTCCTTAAGCACTATTAAGCAAAGAGGTTAAACATAAATTTAAAAACAATAGAACTTGAAATTTCTACGTGCTATAGCTAATTTTTTTTTTTTTTTTTTTTTTTTTTTGCTATTTGGAGACAGGGTCTTGCTTTGTAGTTCAGGCTGGCCCTGAGCTCACTATGGTGCCCAGGCAAGCTGCCGCGAACTCAGCAGTCCTCCTGTCTCTGCCTCCCGAGTGCTGGGAATACAGGCGTGAGCCACCACGCCCAGCATTATATGTGGTAACCGGGGATCGAACTCAGGTCCTTATGCTTGCGAGGCAGGCGAGGCAGGCGCTGGAACCACTGAGCTAACCCTCCGGCCCTATAGCTAAATATTTTTACTTGACAGTAGAAGATTGCTAATAAATCCTCATTAAGTGTGGTGCAAATGAGTAGTTCTTCTGAAGGATAGAGAAAACTACTTGGATAGTATCTTTCTTTCTTTCTTTCTTTTTTTTTTTTGAGACAGACTCTTGCTTTGTAGTTTAGGCTGGCCCTGAGCTCACTAAGTAGCCCAGGCAAGCCTCAAACTCAGCAATCCTCTTGCCTCTGCCTCCCGAGTGCTGGGATTACAGGCATGAGACACCACCCCCAACACTGTGGTATGTGGTACTGATGGCTGGTGGGTGTGAGTCACCATTATTGTTGTATGTGGTTACTGTGGATCAAACCAGGGACCTTGGGCTTGCTAGACAGGCGCTGGAACCACAGAGCTAAATCTCCAGCCCTGGGATAGTATCTTTAATCTATTTCCAGACCATTAAAAATGCCTCAGGTTAAGTACTTTTAAATTATTTGCTATTAATATGATATTATACTAAAATGTTGTAGTTATAAATTTAACAGTGGCAAAGTACTGTTGTTTTCTATTGT
>PVIC010025732.1:0-25047 GCA_004025085.1 Thryonomys swinderianus
GAGGGGGAGGGAGGGGCCCTCCTTGCTGCAGTGATGGGGTGGAGCTGAGCACTGGTACCTCGGTCCTCAGGCCTCCTGGAATGAATTAGGTCCCTGATCTTAATTTAAGAGTTAAATAATACCACACATATATTACAAAAGTTAGGTAAATTTCTCCTTCCCTCCTGTCATTACCTAGAAAGCTGCCAACTTCTAGATTGTAATTATGTACATGAATAATGAAATTAGCATATCTATCAGCTCCCTCCTGGCTCATTATGCACCGGGTGGAGGGTGGCTCCCATTCCAAATCTCCCTCCTCTGGAGGCCCTGCACCCGAGGGAGGGACTGTGCCAGGGGCCTCTGCGAGCTCCAGGCACCCTGTTGGGCACGGGGCCGCCTGGCAGACTTCAGCAGTACTGGACAGGGTCCCTGAGACCCACTGGCTGAGTGGCATGGCTGGGCTGGAGCACGGGCAGGGAGGACCCTGCGCACAGAGCTCTGGCTTCCCCCATGCTTCCCGGGGACAGCGAGTGTGACAGCAACAGGCCACGTGTAGGATGTCCTCATAAAAGCAATGCAAACAAGGTTGCCCTCTACTCCATGATTTTGACTGCCTGGGCCTGTTTCCCCTTCTGTAGAACGGAAAGAGTAGGGCAAATGGAGGGTCCACGGCACTTCCCACTGCAATGCAGGCACTATGCCTGGCACACAGTGGGTACTCGCTGCATGTAAGGTTCTCTGTTAGGAGCTCAGGTTGGGGTCCAGGCCAAGCCTCAGAGAGACCCCACTCTTCTAGCAGGAGCTGTCCCGAGGGGTGGGACAGGAGCACAGCCTCTCTGCTGGGCACCCCTCACTACAGCTGCCCTACCCCACCCCCTCCACACTGCCTTCTTTGCTGGGAAAACCCTCAGTGGGGCAGATGGGAAAGCACCGGCCAGGACTGAGGTTGCTGGTGTGAATGCGGTGTTCATTTGTTCACTCATTTGATGCTCAATATTTCCAACTTTTATCAGATACTCACGATGGGGATAAATGCCCTGGGCTGAGCCTGCCAGCCGGAGCGCTCCTGCCATAGCCAAGCTTCACTACCCAGTGGCTCCTGTCAGTCATGCTGCTGCCCATTTCACAGATTCAGGCTGGAAGTGTTGATCCCAGACAGTCTTGGACACTCCAAGCTGACACCCACAAGGCTGAACATTCCTCGAGCAGAGATTCGTAATATTCGTATCTGCCCAACCCGTCCCCAGCTCCCACCATACTGGCAGATCCCACTGGGAGGAAACGCACACTGGTGATGTAATGACAAAAATAGCAAACTGAGCGCTTCCTGAGTACTTTCCATACTCTGTATGAGTTCCCTCAGCTGCACCATGTACAGCACTTAGCATAGAGCCTGGTGCTTAAGGATGGGTGGACAGACCAGCAACGACCAAAATCTAAGAGCAAGTCCCATGGCTTCAGCCCTGTGCCAAGATTCACAGAGGTAGGGGCTCAAATCCTTGCTCTGCCTCTTTTTTTTTTTTTTTTTTTGAGACAGGGTCTTGCTTTATAGATCAGGCTGGCCCTGAGCTCACTATATAGCCCAGGCAAGCCTCGAACTCAGCAATCCTGCCTCTGCCTCCGGAGTGCTGGGATTACAGGCGTGAGCCACCACGCCCGGCACTGTGGTATGTGGTACTGACTGCTGGTGGGCGTGAGTCACCACGCCCGGTATTGTTGTATGTTGTTACCGGGATCGAGCCAGGGAACTTGCACTTGCTGGGCAGGCACTGGAACCACTGAACTAAATCTCCAGCCCTGCTCTGGCTCTTGTTAACCTGTGACATTGGTCAAATCACATCTCACTTCTAAGACTTTAGGTTTCTTTTCTTTCTTCGTGCCTTCCCTTCTTCCTTCTTTCATTTTTTTTTCTCTTCCTCTTCTGCTCCCTCCTCCTCCTCTTCCTTCTTCTCTTTCTTTTGTAGTGCTGGGGATCAAACCCAGGACCTTCGGACTTAAGCACATCAGCCACCTATTTTTTATTTGGAGACAGGGCCTTCCTACGCTAGGCTGAAACTTGCAATCTACCTGACTCAGCCTCCCAGAATGCTGGGATTACAGGAATGTGTAGTGGTGACCTGTGTTAGTTTTCCCATCTGTGAAATGGGCATGCTTGTGGCTGCCTAGCTGGTGGATACAAGGTGTGTGTGTGTGTGTGTGGAGGGGGGTGTCAGAGAATGAACTCCTTGACCCAGCACCTGAATCAGCCCAGAGCACAGACAAAAGTCTTCTGTCCTTGCTGCTGGGGCGGAGGGTGGTGTTGTTCCGTCTGTCTCTTCCACTTGCCACCATGGGTCAGGAAGTTCCAAACCAGAGTTCACACATGCGCAGAATGGAGGCTACACCCAGCTCCCACGTGTGTTTCACTAATCCACTGCTTCGTCAATTTTTGAAAAAAGCTAATTAAGCGGCCAACATTTAAAGACTTCATGCAAAAATGCAGACACTTCGCCTCTCTGTGGAATTTCTGCAGCTCCAGACCCTGAATCTCACTGGCCCAGAGCCGTGGTGGGCTGGGACCTAGTCACATCTGCCCCTCTTGCAAGGCAGGAGTGCCAGGTGCCTCAGTCCCCACCCTTCCCTGTTGCCTCACTTCTGGCCAGCTGGTTCCTTGAGGTCGCCGGCCTGCTGCGCTGGAGGGTTTTGCGTTTGGAAACAGCCTCCAGAATTCCTCTGTGAGCAACCCGGAGAACTCCAGTCACAGTCAACCCAGCGCAGTTCAAGGAGAAGACGGCGGCCCTTAGGGCGGCGAGGAGGGCGCCTCCCAGCCCCACAGGCTAAGTGCCACCACTTTCCAGATGCTGACGCTACCCTCCCACCGCTGGCCACAGGAGGAGCCGCTGAGGCCCCACCTGGCCCATGTCTCTCCCGGAGAAGGAGGAGGAGGAGGAGGAGGAGGAGGAAGAGGACAAGGAGGAGGAGATGGAGGAGGCAAGCATCGAAAATGGCTCCCAGCTGAGAGGCGGCCACAGCTCCTTGACGCTAATTGGGGCCACAGTAATTAGATGATGTCGGAGTAGACCTGGGCTCAGCTTTCAGCCCAGGGCCGCCGACCAGCCAGCCCGTTTGGAAAGCTCCCCGACATTCCTGAGCCGGCTGCCTTGCCAAAGAAAACTGGGGCAAGGCTTGTCTTGGCGCGGACTCAGGCCCTAGGCTCAGCGGGAAAACCAAAAACATTTACACAGCTGTCCCAGCGACGCCTGCCGCTCTCAAGAGCTTGTCGGAGCTCTGCGGACTCAGGGCGCTTGCTTCTGAAGGGGCCTGTGTTCCCCAGCACGGCCAGGCACGGCCGGCCAGACAGAAAACACGGGGCCACCCCTGGGAGGCCGGAGAAAGATGCTGGAAAGAAAACTAGCACGGGGCGGGGCTTCCTGAGGGCCGGGGCTCCACCCTGGATGCCGCCCCCAGCTGCAGGCCTCTGCGCAGCTCCCTACCCACCTGTGCGGGGACCCACAGAGCCGGCCCCTGAAGATGAAGCCGTGCCTGCCTGGCCTGCCCTCACCAGCCTCTCCGGCCCAGCATCCCCAAGGAGCCACAGCCGGACCCGGGCCCTGCACATCAGACCACTGGGAGGGCTGCAGAGCAAGGCAAGAGCCTGCTGGACTCAGTCACCCGCTGCTGGGCTGGGCCACCGCCTCGTCCACCCGGGGGCCCACATCTGCCCGCTCCGTGCTCCTGCTGAGGCCCAGCTGCTGAGCCGTCCTCCGCGCCTCAGCCCTGCAGCCCTTCCTGTCTTTCACAGTGCAGTTCCGCGTCGCCTGAGGACGGAGACAGGCTGACAAATGCAGCCTTAGATGATGCCCCCCCAGGCCTGTACCACCATCCCATGTGGCTTCCACAAACAGATGGCAGAGGTCAGTCACTGCCCTGGGTCCCGGGCACAATCAAGAGACACAGTGTTCAAAAAAGAAACCCCCATGAAGGCAAGATGCATGCATGATACACGGGCCACATGGCCAGCTCTTTGACATCAGTTTCCGGTGGAAGTCACGCTGACATAGTCCTGCCCAGCAAGCAGCTGAGCCAGTAACGTGATTGTTCGTCACATATGATTAAGTGTTATGTACCATACAAGAAGATGTGTGCTGTGCTCCTTTGGGTATGCTGTAGTACTGTGGACTGACCCCAGGGCCTTTGCACTGAGCTATATCCCCAACTTTTTTTTTTTTTTTTTTTTTTGGTATGAGGGATTGAACTCCATCCCTTCTGCTTTCAAGGTAGGCGCGGTACCACTTGAGCTAAATCCCCAGCCCCCAACACTTTTTTATTTATTTATATACTTATTTATTCAGAGACAGAGTCTTGCTATATTCTCTGAGCTGGTCTCAAACTGGAGGATTTGAGTGGTCTTGCTGCCTCAGCCTCCTCAGTAGACGGGTCCAGAAATAACACACCAAGCCTGGCTTCTTTTGAGATTTTATACAGATGACTGGTAACAGTGATGACAGGAATTGTGTCATTAGTAATTCATGTCCAACTTCTTGCCTTCCCTGCTGTATCCTGAGATTCTTCTGTCTGCTGCGAGGAGCTGCCTACCCCTTACTTGCTTTCTCTGCTGTGTAATATTCTAGCACTTGTCAGAGCCCTTGCTGTTTTAATGAGCTGACTGACACACATCGCTCTGTGCTAGGCTCTGTGCCAGGCCTGGGAGACACCAGGGTGACTACACCTCCCTTCAGCGTGACTGGGGTGGGTGAGAAAACCCAGCTCAGGGGCATTCTTCTCCCAGACCCACGGGACAGCCCTGGGTGAGGTCCTTGCCAAACCCAGGTGGCGGCCGACTTGCAAATTGCAGTTTCCTCACGACGCTTCTCTGGACAGCTCTCACTGAGACTTTGGCACCCAAGTCAAGTATGTGAACCAGGAGGAGAGGTGGCCTCGGATGCCCTGGGTCTGGAGGGTGGAGGTGCTGAGGTGAGCAGGGTAGGGCCGGAAGCAACAGGGCCTGGGATGGGGGTGGAGTCCTAGAGCCTCTGCAGCAAGGACTGAGACCCCAGAGCTAGGGCTCAGGGCTGTGAGACAGAAGCCTACGCAGACAGACCCACCCTGATGGGGAGCTCCAGAGGCACAGTCCCAGAGGCAGCAGGGGTGCAGCTTGTCCTGGGGGCAGAAAGCCCCACAGATATGCCTGGGTGTATAAATCCATCGGTCTCTGCCACCACTGACACTCCACTGCTGAGGTGGGCCGAGCAGGGACAGTGTCAGCCGAGCTCCTTAGTGGACACTAATAAAACAGGAAAGGCTCAGGGTGGAGGATTTAGCTCAAGTGCTACCGTGCCAACCAAGGAAGCAGAAGGGCCTGAGTTCAATCCCTGGTACTGCAAAACAAAAAATAACCCGCAACAAACAAACAAACAAAAAACCAGGAAAGGCTCAGGAAATCTTGATCTTTGAGTTGCCAATTCAGATGCCTAAGGAGCCCAGCCAGAAACTTCCTCTATGGTGTATGAGGCAATAGGAAGGGGTGCAGACTGTGGCCAGCTGGCACAGCAACCACACTGAATACTTGATGCCATTTTTTTAAAAACTGTAATTGTTTAGGACAACAAAACACACCTGCTGGTTAGATAAGGCCTGCTACCTCTTTGCAACACAGGCCCTGCTTTCACAGCCAGTGCAAAGGTAGAGCTCAGCTCGGCTTGATGCCCACTGGCTGCCCCATGCCCGCTCCCAACACACCTTCCCCCAGATGCCCGGCAGGCAGCTGGTTCCACAGAGTGCACTGGGCGTATTATAGGGAGGAATGCCGTGCAATGCATAATTAATGCTACCTGATAAACATGCAGATTGGCAATCACCATGCCTGCCATGATCAGGTTCCTGAACATGGGCTAATTGATCAGCTGCCTGTAATCACCACGCTCAGCACTGCCTTCTTCAGCATGTGTGCAGACAGTGCCAGGTGGGGGCCAGGGCCTGGCGGTTTCGGCAGACACAGGCCCTGTGTTTGGAGTTTCTTTCGTTGTGCCAGTAAGGGTCTCTCAGCCTGCAGACTCTCTTCTACCATCAGCACTGGCCCAGTGACCAGGGAGGTCTCTCTCGCTGTTTTGCAGACATGGAAGACACGGACCATGCTCCGTGTCATGCCACTAATAGATGGGAACATCAGAAATCCAACCTAGACTTTTGATTTCAAAATCCATGCTCTTTATTTCCCCAAATACTGTTATTTTTTACCTCCTAGCGCCGATGATACACCAGAGGGGAAGAGGGACTTACTCTTTGATCCATCTGCTAAAAGCCGGGCCAGGGATCTTCCCACACCTGAGGGACACTGCTGAACTCATGTTGAAACTCAGCTGCCTGCCCTGGGGATGGTGGTGGTGCCTGTCTGGGAGGCTGAGGCAGGAGGATCACAAGTTGGAGCCCAACCTGGGCGACTTAGCAAGACCTGGTCTCAAAGTATAAAATTTAAAAATGGGGCCAAGGATGCAGCTCACTGTGAAGGCTCTGAGTTCCATCCCCAGCACTGCAAAAGGATATGAATACATAAAAATAAAAAGGGGTGGGGCCTTAGCCACAGGACCTGAGGGCTTTGTCACTGGAGCAGGCCCTGGGTTTGAAGGATGAGTGTGCGGGGCATCCAAGCACGATCCAGATCTGAGCAACCAAGAGGACTTGGGAGGGATGCAGAGAAAACAGCCAATAGCAAAGGCGGGCACAGTGGCAAACCCGTGGGCAAAGGAGGGTGCAGGTGGCACCTGAGCGAAGGCAAAGGAACAGGGCTATCAGAGCCTCTGGAGGAGATAGTGGGAGAGCTTCTGGCCACAGACACATTCCTGAGTGCCAGGAGGGAGGCAGACGTAGGGGCAGGGTCAGAGCAGCTCTCACAGCAGAAGGAGGCTGCCCCTTGGGAGCTGCAGGGCTGAGCAGTCTTCCTGCCGCTCACCCCCTGGACTGTCCTCCTCCTGCTGTCCACTCTCAGATTCCTCCCTGGAAAACTCCTCTCCCAGCTCTGGCTGTGGATTTCAGGGGTCACTTATGAGTAGGACCTGAGGACCTTAATTTATCAGCCCTTCTTAGGAGCCCCGCAGGGGTCAGGGGACCCAGGTAGCCCCAAGACACGGAAGGCAGTTGTGCAGAGATGTGGAAAAAGATTATTCTTTTTGAAGTTAAAGCTTGCCAAGGAGTCCTCCCTTCCCTCGGGGGTGAGGCAGAATGTGGCAAGGAAGCTTGCTGAGGCCACATCCGCCACCTGAGGAGACCCCCTGGGTCAAACTGTGCCTGAAGCTTGTGCTGCACAGGACTTTCCAGCTGGAGAAGCTAATGCATTCTTTTTTTATTTAACAACCAAAGATTTCTAAGAGACCCAGGGAAATTTTACTTCCTGGTTTTCCCAGAACAACAGATTTAATAAAAAGTCAGAGCACCATAGACTTTGGAGCTCTCTCCAGTACAGAGATGGGCACAGGATGGCACATAGTTTGTCATTCTCAGCAATGTTTTGCCCTTGTTCATCATTCTTTCCTCCCTGTCCTCCCCTCCTCCTCACCTCCAGTCCACAGTGCCAGCCCCAGTCCCTGGCTCCTTTCTCCCAGCATCCCTAGAGGTCTTGTACGCAACCAAGGTCTTGGTCAGCTGTGCCCAGGGTGCACGGCCCTGTCCTGCCCAGCTGTGGAGAGAGCTCGCAGCTGTTCCCTCGTTGGGCATGATTTACACAAGGTGAGGGCGTGCAAGGACGAGTGTGTGCCATCCGTGCTCCCGGTGTTAGCATGCCCAACTCCCCAGCATGCACGTTTACCCTCTTGTTTTATTAACAAATAAAAACTACATATGGTTATCATGGACAACATGCTATTTTGAAATCTGTCTACGCTGCGGAGTGGCTAAATAAAGCTGGTTAACATGTGCACGAACTGAAGTACTCACAGTTGCTTTCGGTGGCACGGATGCCTAGGACGGGCCGGAATGCCACACAGCTGGCCCCCTTTATCCACGGTTTCGCGCTCCTCCGTTTCAGTTACTCACGGTTAATGTGGTCTGAAAATGTGAGACGGAAAGTTCCAGAAATAATCAGTTCGCGAGTTTTAAATAACTTCTATTACAGTGCCTTATTATCTATATTTTACTACTACTGATTTGTTTTAAACCTTTACTGTGTGCGGTCTATAAACTTTAGCATAGTCTACCGGGGGCGGGGCCCTACCCATGGTCTCAGGCTCCCCTGGGGATGTAGCAAGTCACCCCATGCCCTGGCTCACCCGGCCCCTTCCCTCTGCGCCCCAGGCTTTCATCTCCACCACGACGGGAGCTCTCACTGTCACTCCACCACGTGTGCCCACAGGGACACGCCAGCCACTGTCATCACCTTCTTCTACTGTCCGATGGTCCAGCTCAGGGACCCAGGCCCCAGGCACACTGTCCTCTGGCCCCCAGGGGCTGCAGGGACAGACCAGAGGGAAGCCTGGGACCTGTGGGGTGACCGGGCCTCCAACCCAGGCGCCAAGGTGGCAATGCGGACAGCCTCCCTCAGCATAGCACGGGTGCCAGCATCCTCGCCAGCCGGCCAGAGACAGCCACCTGGCCTTGCCCAGGCGTGCCCCGTGCTCTTCCCTGTGGCCAGGAGGTCGCACAACGCTGGCAGTATAAAACCATCTGCTGCCTTTCATCCACCCTCGGCCCACACCATGAGGGAGAAGCTGCAGCTAAACCCATTTACAAGGGGAAACGGAGGCCCAGAGAGGGGGGTGGGGCTGCCCAAGGAGAACCAGCTCCCTGGGGCCTGCGACGCACCCAGGGAGGCCTCATGGTTTGGGCCCGCCTGGGAGGGGCTGGCCAAGCCCATTCTGGGACAGGAGGGAGGGGCCAGCCGGGGCAGGAAGCGGGAAGCGTAGCCTCCCGAGACACACCTAGGACACGCACACACACAGGTGTTCACACGTGCACGCTGCACAGTCGCATGCACTGACACGGTGACACAGGCACACACACACTCAGCAGGGCTCCTCGGTCCCTTTGCTCCTCCCTCCAGGGTCCGCCTGCCGCACCTCGGCTCCTGTCCGGCTGGGCCCGGCCCACAGTGACTTCCCATAGACGCCTACGGGGGCTGAGTCCCTGTGACAGGACTCGTGGAAAGCGTGGCCCCAGCACCGCTTCCGGCCGGCACTGGCTGGCTGTGTCACTGCTCCTTGCTACAGTTCAGTTATTTCCAATGCATGCATTGCTCTTTGGGGTGCTGGCGGTGAGGCAGGGAGTTGTTCCCCAGAGAACCAGAAACTTGGACTGGGGCCCTTCAGCGAAGGGGCCGCAGGCAGCCTGGTGATGCCCTCAGCGCCCCAGGGAGCCACACTGTCCACGGAGCAGGGCAGGTAATGTCCGCTCACTCTGGCCCCAGAAGGCCGGGGTCAGGCCCCAGAAGAGCTTAGCACCATCACACCCCCAAAAGGGACTCTGGTTTTATTCCAACAGGTTGCAAGTATCGAAATCAACAGAAAGGGCAGCAAGCATCTTGGACGGGCAGACGATTTCCTTGGCTGTCCTTCAGGAGTGTGAACGGGAAAAGGACAGGAGACACGATTAAAGCGACGTATGATCTGCCATAAATAATAAATCAATAACCACCG
Source organism: Thryonomys swinderianus (assembly GCA_004025085.1). Classification (NCBI taxonomy): domain Eukaryota; kingdom Metazoa; phylum Chordata; class Mammalia; order Rodentia; family Thryonomyidae; genus Thryonomys; species Thryonomys swinderianus. Next base: position 9,585 of record PVIC010025732.1, read on the forward strand.
CAGATTTGCCCATCTCTCTTCAACTGGGTTTAAAACAAAAAATTAAATATAGAACAAAAGAAACTATAAAGGAAATACAAGAAGCAGCGGGAGAGAGATGTTCCTGCTGTCTCTGCCTCCGCACACCGGTCGGTCGTACTGAGGAGGAGGGCTGGGGGCTCCGTGGGGGGCCATCAGATGGACTTGCGCCTGCCTAAGCACTGCCCACCACAAAGCCTCTCTCCAAGCTGTACCCCAAAGAAGGAGACACCCAGGGAGGGGCGGTCTGTGCCTTCTAGAGCCCAGGTTGGGTGCCCGAGGCTGGACATGGGCTCCAGCTCCCAAGCCTGGCATTAGGCTGGCTGTTGGCCACGTGGACCCCAGCCTGGTGGTCCCAGTGGGTGACCCTGGGTTTGGTGGCACCTTGAGGCTCTTCATCTATGATACAGGGACTGTGAAGAGAATGGAGTAAGTCACAGCAGAAGGTTCCAGACCCTTCATGATAACGAGTGAGCCTGTGGCATCAAATTCATTCTGGAATGAGGATACAACATGGGGGGGGGGGCGGTTTAAACCCAGGACCGTTGCACTGTGTTATTTTCATGGTCTTTTTTTTTTTTTTTTTTTCCACATTTTACTGTGAGACATGGTCTTGCTGATTTGCTAAGGTGCTTAGGCTGGCCTTGAACTTGCAGTCCTCTGGGAGATTACAGGTGTTTGTCACCACACCCACCTCTGCCATTTTTGACTCAACACAAGGCCTGTGGTGGGTGTTTCCTCAGAGGGGAGGGGCCCTCTGGGACATGCCAGTGCCCACAGCCACCAGCGTGTGGGCGCACCTTTTGCCGATGTGTGTATACTTACAGTATGCACACCAGGCAGTGGCACTTGGCCCTTCGGTTCTGTCGGCCCTGTGAGTGTCCCTGTGAGTGTGCAGGCTGTGTGGCTTCCCTGGTCCTCCCCAGCCCTGCAGCCGGGAAGATGCAATATGAGTTGGCATCTGCTCAGAGCTGGTGACGAGGTGATGGGCTGGGCTAGGCAGGTGTCCTCCCCTTTGCAGCTCACAGCCAGATGCCAGGGACAGAGTCCTGAGCAGGGGTGGCATCCAGGAGACCAGTGTAAGGGACAAGCCTCTCAGGACAGCCTGGTGACACCAGTGCTAAGGACATCAGGGACACAACCATGCTCGCCGCCCAGGTGGCAAAGGCTGCTCAGAGCCAGCGCCTGAGGTCCCTTCCACACCTACCTCACGCAGCACCTTCCCAGAATGGACGCTGCGGCCAAGGGCTGTGCGAGCCTCTGCAGAGGCTGGGCAGGGCCTGAGTCCCCAGAAGGAGCTGGAAGCCAGAGTGCTGGGACAGCGGGGAACCTGGGGGCTCTGGGAGCCTGGGAGGGGTGTGGCCCACAGGGAGGCCAGGACGCACATGTACGTGAGAGGCAGACAAACAGGTCAGCCTTGGAAGCAGCAGTGTCCAGTGGGTCCAGCAGCTGGACGTCAAGGTGAGAATGGATTCAAAGTCCCCGCCCAGCACCTGCTGAGAAGGCGGCCAGGGATGGACGCAAGAGAGCAGAGTCCCCTCCGCCCAGCACATCACCCCCGTACTGCGCGGCAGTCCCTCGTGGGGCTCCCGGCTTCTCTCTCTCAGGGACCCTCAGCCCTGACGGTCAGGGGGCGGGGGCGGGAAGGGACTCAGCACGTGCTGCTGGACGCCAGGCCAGGACCCGGCCGCCGCCTTGGACTGCTGGAAAAGCCTTTCTCGAGAGCGTCTTACTTTTCTCTTTGCTGCCCTGACTCGATCATCTCTTCCCTGCGTCGCTCTCTGTCCGTCCCTTAAGACTCTTCCTTCCACCCTCCAGTCCTTCCCCTTTCTCTGCCTGACTCCTTCCTTCTCTTCTGTCCCCCTTCTCCTTCCTTTTCTTCCTACGCCTCCTTCTTCCTTCTCTCCTCTGTCTCCGTCTCTCTCTCTCCCTCTTCCCTCCCTCTCACCCTTAGGTCTTTCTCCATTTCTCCACATCCTTTCCCTCTCCTCCATCCTTTCTTCTAACTCTGACCTGTACCCATTTCTCAGACTTCCGACCCAAGGCCTCAGTGTGTTGCTTCCCGGCGCGCAGGGAAGGTGGGGGCACTGAGGAGGGAGCATCCCAGGGCGGAGGGACAGAAGGAGCTCCTCTCCTCTCCCGCTAACACCCTTACACCTGTACCCGTGCTCCCCTCTGGCCCTGTCCTCCCAGCCCCCTGGCTCGCGCCCATCCCAGGCTCGGGCCACGGTGCTTTGGAGCGAGAGGACTTGCGCCCCGCCTGTGCTGAGCCCTCCCGGGGCTGCTTCACATTATTTTGGTGGCGAGCTCCTCCAGCCCACAGCTGGACACACTTTCCCGGGCAGGGAAGGGAGCGGAGCAGGCACACACATGCGTGGCCTCCGCCCGACAGCCCCGTAATGGCTTTCACATGGAGGACGAGAGGAACCTCTCCAACCTCAGGCACCATGATTTTCCTGTCAAGAGATTTTAGATTCCAAGGGGGGGGGATTAGAATCACAAAGGAAAGGGCTTTGGAGGCTGTACAAAAGGGCCAGCCGTGGAAGTCAGTTTCTGAGATAGATCTAGAAGCTGGAGACAAAGGCGACGGAGGGAAAATGCCAGAGTGACCGCAGTGTCTTCCAGGGCTGAGGGCTCCCTTGTGGCCCGAAGGACAGAGCTGGCCGCCCCCACCCCACGCCCCAGCACTGTGGGCTCCGGCCCCTCTCCCTCCCCCAGGAGGGAGAGCCCTGGTCAGGAGCCGGCTGCATGGTGACAGAACTGAGCCTCCCCCTGCCTCCTCCTCTGGGAAGCATCCTGCGGGCTGGTCCAGGGGCTGCTCTGGGCCTGATGAGGAGGACTCTGGCCTAGGAGAACAAAACTCCAGTTCTTGTGGGTTCTGCTTGGTGAGTTCCCTCAGCGCTCACTTTGATCATCTGACTGGGCCGGCAGGACCCTGAGCCCTGCTCCCCAGGGAGCCGAGCCCGTCCCAGCGGGGCTCTGCAGGACTCCCTGCTAGCTCACACAGTTCCCCGGGCACTAGCGCACCATGGTCTTCCCTAGGGGATGCGGCCTCTCCTGGGGCAGGCCTCTCCGGGCCGGATTCTACCCCTGGAACCCCGACTCTCCCGTCGGAGCTATACGGCGCTGGTGCTCGGTAGTCCTAGGGAGGCCCTTGCACCATTTTACTGAGGCCTTCCGGACCCCAGGCTCCACGAGGGGCCTGGACCAGCTGTTGCTTCCCGGTTCCCACCACACGGGCGCTTCGGCGGCAGAGCTACTGATAGCAAATTGTGTTTTTATAGAGCACGGGTCATGTGCCAGGTTCTGTGGCCGTGGAAGGGAATGTATGCGTGGGAGGGATGGAAGGATGGGTGGAGGGGAGCACGGGAGGATAGATGAACAGATGGAAGATGGATGGGAGGAGGGATGATGCATGACAGACAGATGCAAGGATGCAATGGATGGATAGAAAATAATAGAGGAAAGCCTATGCTTCAAGGGCACTTCTGCCAGTTGTGCTCTGGGGCCTCTCCACGAATCACCTTTGACCTCACATTGACACTAGCAGCCAGAACCTGTTCTTATCCCCATCCTGCAGACGAGACAGCTGAGGTCCAGAGAGGTTAGGTAACCTGACCAGCATCACACAGCCAGTGCACTGGAGACAAGATTCAATCCCAGGCACTTGGAGTCAGAGTTCAAGGACTCTGCCCTTGGCTGGATCTGGGCTGGCTTGAAGGGATCCCTGGGGCTGTTTATAGTCCCACCTTTCCACACCGCCCTGGCCTGGGGGCACCTGGGCAGCGGTGCTGGGCCAGCTCCTTTCTGCCAGGAGCACCCTGGGTCTCAGAGCAGAGTGACAGGGTCTGGCCAGCCTCAGAAGTGGCTCCAGGCCCTCTCTCCATGGGGCAGTTTCCACAGCTGTGAGACATGGAGTGAGGCCAGACTCTGAGCGCCCCCTGTCTGTCTGGGAACGAAGGGACCATGGAGCTGCTGAGTGGCCTCGGCAGGATACCTGAGCCCTGAGCCTTGGTTTGCTCAGCTGGGCAATGGGACTGATCAAATCCTCTGTGCGGATTTATGCCCATTCAGCTCGGGGCTGGGCCAGGCCGGGGTGGCTTCTGGAGCGGCAGGCTCCAGCTGGGGAAGGGAGGGCTCGCATGTCCCGGGCCCCGCCAGCGTCTGGCCGGGGTCCAGCCTGGCCACAGCCACCAGTCCTCTGGGCTTAATATCCTTGGCGGCAAGGCTGGGATAAGCCGCCTTTCAAGAGGGGAACTTTATTTATACGCCCCTGCCAGCCGCACTCCTGCTATTAGAAATTTCATCGGCTGCTTTGATTTAGGGCTTGCCACGAGCTGCCATCGCAGCCTCCTCCCGGCCTGGCCTGTGGCTCGCCAGCCTTGTCCCGGCTTGCAGCAGCAGCCGAAGGCACAGCGTTTAACTCCCCACCAGCGGGCACTGAGAGCCCCAGCTCCTCCTCCTCTGCATGCACTTATTTAATCCTTTTGGAATCAGTGTCCATCAGGGAACCTAAAGGCCAGCTTTGTGGGCCCTGTCCATCTCCCTGGCCGGAAGAGGGGAGCCCAGGACCCCACTGAGACTCCAAGGTGCAGTCTGAGAACCTGCTACTCACCGACTGGGGTGACCCGCATGGGCAGGGTCTGGGACAGGGGGCTCAGTGGGACCCAGGAGGTCTGGCTGCATCAGATAGCAGGTTTTCACAGTGGGCTCCCTGGACTTGGCACCCCAGGGGGCCGAAGTGAAGGCTCATGGGAGAGCTGTCCACCAAGCGGCAGGGAAGCCTGGCCGTTGTACTACGGCACCCACCGGCCACTCTGCCATCCTAACTCAAGGGTTGTGTCTCCTTTCTAGGTGAAACACTCCCTTCCCAGGCGTGTCTCCCCTCTGCCATAGGCATGAGCCCTGCAGCCACCCGGCTGGCTTGCGGGGGGCATGAGAGCTGTATGGGTGGGGTGTTGGCCGTGTGCTTGCCCATCCTCCGTTACCCGTGGACTCTCCGTCCTCAGCCACCTGCTCAAGGGCACCTGCTCCCTGGAAAGGGGGCCTCACACACCGCCACTTCTTCTTCTTCCCTAACGTGTGTCACGAGCTGGGTGACCCGTGTGTCTGCTCGACAGTTTGCTGGCCCTCCCCACCGGGCTGGGGCGGGCAGCGGCTGAGTCTGTCTCACCTTCCTCCACTGTGCTGCCACACAGCAGGGCTCAACTGCCACCAAAGAAGGGCTGGGGATGCCCCATGGGGGCAGCATCCTAGGCGCCCTGTCATTTGCCACAGTGATGGGACCTTTGATGGGACCAGGCTCTCGGGATGGGTTTCGGGCCCATTTGGCAGGTGGAAAGAACGCGCAGGGAAAACGCGGCATCAAGCTCTGCTCCGGGATGGCACACACCCAAATCTTACCTCACCCGAAGGACAGGCGAACAAACCCTCCAGACCTCACTTGCTGCTGTGAGTGTTGAGTCCCTTGGGGGTACCCCAGGTGACAACTGGGGTCTCTGTTCTCTTATGATACCTTATGGGTATCATGGAGGGTGTTCATGGAGACAAGTATCAGCAAAGGCTGGAGCAATCAGGGAGGGCTTCTTGGACGAAGGGACTTTTCTTTCCTCTAATGAACACTAAAATAAGAAAACAAGGGAAGGAGAAAGTGTAAAATATTTCATGACCTATTAGCCCTAGCGACATGGAGCTTAGAGAGTTTTGTACAGAACTACTCCAAAACAGAAATGTCTGGCATGCTATCTCATGTATGATAAAATGTTTTAAATTTAATAATTTTCAATTAGCAGTTGCCTAGGCTGGGAGATTAAATACAGAGGAGGTAAAATTGAAGGAGGGAGAGAAACTCCCACAGGAGGTTGACCAAGGTGGACAGGCTGGGGGGGCCCTTTTCCGGCATTCTGTGCCGGGCAGGGCGAGTCCTGCTCTGGGGCGCGGTGGCAGCGGGCCCCCGGGAGTGTTAATTGCATGAGCTCTAATAGGTGTAATATTCTCGAGTGCTACATGTGCTTTAATTAAGTAACACTGCGTTTAGCTCCAAATCATGCAGAAGGCCCGTGGTGTTTTTACAGGCGTAAATATCTACCAGGTTAAGCAGCTGCTGGCTTCTCTACAGGGCTCGCAGCCCAAGGAGGGGGCCTGGGGCATCGGAAGAGGGGCAGCCAGCAAGGGGCGCTGTCCCTGCATCCTGGGGTGGGGCAAGAGGGTTTCAGAATGAGCCAGAGGCATAGCGTATCAGGTGCGCATGCGTGTCAGGCGCGGCCGGGCCTAAACCCCAGCACAGTTGTTGCCTTGTGTGAGGTGGCGAGTGGCTCGACCTCTCTGAGCTCAGGATCCACCTCAGGGATGACCGTGAGAGGAGGATGGACTGGGACTGGCTAGGAAGTGCTCGGCGCGGTGTATTTCATACTGCGTGGGAGGACGGGGGTGCGGTGGCAGAGGACCTTCCCCCTACGCGGGAGGGAAGCAAGGGTCTCCACCGAAACTGCGGAGGTCCGGGGTAAGAGGGTGAGGGCGCCGGAGGAGGGGAAGGTGGGAGGAAGAGGGGCTGCCCGGACCACGCTGTGCCCTCCGGAACAGAGGCAGACTCGGTCCCTCCCTACAGCTCTGCGCTGCCATCTGGGAAACGGGAGGACAAGCTCAGGCCAGCTGCACTTAGTCTCGGGTGGCCACCAGCCCTGTTGCCGCAGAAAGATGCCACTGGGTCACCGCAGACATTCAGATGAAGAGCCCAGGGGCAGTGGCACATGCCTGTAATCTCTGCTACTGGGAGGCTGAGGCAGGAGGATTACAAGTGTGAGGCCAGCCTGAGCTACTTAGGGACTTAGCAAAAGCCTGTCTCAAAATAAAAATAAAAATTAAAGATACAGAACAGAGGAAGTCCGGGGCTCCCTGTGTCCCAGGGCCTGCTGTGTCTCTGCTCAGCCCTTCCTGCCATGGCGCCTGCCATGGCCCCCTACTTGTCACAGCTCAACACTGCCAGGATCTTACCGCCCCCCTTCTGCGATGGGGAAATAGAGGCCTTGAGAAAACACCCAGCTTGCTCTCGTTCACCCCACTCGTGGGGCAGCCGGGGGCCCAGAACTCGTGCCTACCCCTGGAACCCCCTGCCCAGTCCCCCTGAAGTCCCCAGGGACGCTGCCGTGTTCTGTTCACAGCCCCCACAGCAGCCCAGCCCGCCCGGTGACCGGCGGCAGCGAGCCTGTTTCCTGCACTCCTGTCGCCACCGCCGTGGCTTTTCTTTTTCCTTTAAGGGGCCGAGATTCAGGAAAACCAACTCAACGTGCATAATTTGGTAATTATTTCTTGTGTTCATCCTTACGGCCGTGCCTGCATACAGATATTGGAATTTGCATAAAACAATCTCCCTATCAGTCCCCTGGCTTCCCGGGGAGGAGGCGCCCAGGTGGGGGCGGGGCAGGATTCAGGTTGACTTTACCTGTCCCCTCTGTGTCCTCGGCCACAAAGAGAAATAAAGGCATTGCGTGGCGGGGTGTGGGGGGGGGCCTCAGCACCCACAACGGGGGCGGGCAGGGATGGAGAAAGATGGAACCCAGTGGGCCACCAGACAGGAAAACGAGTCACGGCAGCCCGGAACCCTCCTGATTAGTATGCAGCGGGCGTCCCGCTCAGAAAGGATTAATGGAGTCTGATGCTTAATATCCTGGAGAACAATTAATTTGCCCACAGTTTTGTCATGGTTGAAAGTCAAATGCTGGAACAGATCGATGCTCACACGGCGAGCTGGAGCCCAGAAACCTTCAGCAAGAGCAGAATTTTAATTTTCCCGTCCTGGGCCCTCCCCCTTTCCCCCATTCCCAGCACACCCACTTTCCAATAGTTTTAAAAGCCACTTTATCCATGTACAGCGCTTGTCGTCTTCACGACAAAGGTCCATCGGGAGCCTTGGAAGGCAGAATCCCCCCCGCAGCTTCCATTATGGGATTAAAGTCGGCCGGTCCTTCTCGGGGGTCTGACCTCCGTTTCATCCCAGTTGTCCTCCCCAGCGCCCCAGCCTGACCCGCCCGCCCCGCGGGGGACTCTGATGTCTGGACACTGTCACCGAGACACTTGTTCTGAAAAGACGCCAAAGCAGAGCGCAACGCAACGGGGCGGGGGGCGGGGCGGCATGGTTTGTTTATTTATCTGCTCGCCGCGGTTTGACGTTTGTTTGCTCCTTGGCGTTGGCTTGGCCAGGAAATCGCAGCCTGGTGGTGGACTCGAGAACTCAGGAAATCAATAGGCTCGCCAGGAACGTGGGCTTTGTTTAAAAATCATTTCCAGCCGGCGGAGAGGGAGGAGGCGACTCCAGCAATTTGATCCTGGCTGGAAGTTTGGAGGCCACAGGACCCAGGCTTCCTGGGGAGAGAGGGATCAGCAGGGGGGTGGCTTCTGGGCCAGCACAGCTGAACCCGTCTCCTTCCAGCTGGGGATACTGAGTCGAAGAGGCCAAGGTCATTGTCTGGCTGAGATCTGGGGCCGAGTCTCAGAGCTGGCTGAGCCCTGAAGGCCTCCCTGGTGCCAAACGTGTGGCTGGGGACAGGAGCACAGGTCTCACCTGGAGTTCATTAAACACACAGAATGTAGGTCAGATGCTCTGAGGGTCCCATGGCCCCCAGCTCCGGTGGGCCACTCGGTGGACTTGATGCCTACCGACACCATCTTGAAGTTCTTTGGAACAAGTTTTGAACCAGGGGCTCTTGATGTCACTTAGAGCCCATGCCTGGCAAATTATGCCACCAGGCATACAGAGACGGGGTCTGCATAGGGAAGGGGCTGATTGAAAAGCCCAGGTACCAGCCCGCAGCGGGGAGAACGGGGTGGGAAGGTTGCATCTTGGAGAGATCCCAGGGGAGCCCGGGAGAGAGGGATGGCTGCTCTGAGAGCCCTGCCTCGACCCCGCCTGGCCCTAGAGCTTGTGACTTTGGGATGTTCGGGTCCCCGTGCCCATGAGCTTCCGTGAGAGCAGTCAGGTTGCATAAGCGGTCACCTAAGGCCCCCAGCCCCAGAATATGCATTCTGTGTCTCCAGTGACCCTCCCCAACATGCAACAGACTCAAAGCCCAGGGTCCCAAAGTAGAAAGCAGACCATCCTCCTCTCCTGCCCTCCACCTCTTCTTCTTCCTCCTCCTCCTCCTGGTATTGTACCCATTTCCATAGTAACAGCTCTCACATTTTCAGCGAGGACCCTATGCCAAGCTTCCTGCTAAGAGCTGGCATAACCCTGAACGAGGCCTAATGAGACCTATTTTACAGACAGAGAAACCAAGGCACAGGGAGGGCAAGTCCTTTATGAAAGGTTATACAGAAGGCAGGGTCTTCCTGGGCTGGGGTCCAGGCTCCAGAGGCTAGAAAATGAATTGGAGATGGTCCAAAGAGTCTGTCTTTGCAGGGAAGAAGACTGAGGCCCAGAGAGACTGAGCAACCTGCCCAGGCCACATAGCTACCCAGCTCAAACCGCTGGCTACCCTAAAGAAGCCAGCTCCACAGCGACCCCAACATGCATAAGTGTCAGGGGGCCTGTGGGGCGGGATCAGCGGACCCCCAGCCCAAAGACTTGCATTCACAGCATCCCTGCAAACTCTTACTGCTGCATAGGTGACCTCACCCTATGCCCGACCTTGGACTGAACCCCATCACCTCGCATCTCTTTAGCCAAGGAGACCTTCGGTGTCCAGGGCCGCAGCTGGGCCATGCACCATGGACACAGAACATCTGCCTGTCAGCTTCCAGAGTCGCCCACAAGCCAGGGGAGGGAGGGCCCCCCCAGGCTCAGCCCCTCAGGAGAGGCTAAAGCCTGAGCGCTTCTCCAGAGGGAGGGTGGGCCTGACCTTGTCCTCACCAGTGGTGTGGCCAGGCAAGGACCAGGGGAGGAGTCACCCCACTCCTCCATCTGCAACCTGGGGACCACAGGATGCTACCCACAGGCTGGGTGCTGCTGCTAATGCCTAATGTGGAGCATGGGTTTGGCAAAGAGGTGGTTCCCACTTAGAACTAGAAATCCCCCAGGCACACCCACTGTTAGCTCTAACAGAGTCCAGGCGAGGCACTTGACTGGAGGCTCAGCCACTCCAAAGGAGCCAGCACAGGCTAGAAAATGAAAACAGAGAGGCTGGAGCTCAGCTGGCCCAGGGTTCAAGACCCAGCCCCGCCTCTTACAATCTTGTGTCTTCAGGCCAATGCCTCGATTTCCTCTTCTGTGTGTGTGTGTGGGGGGGGCAGTGTCTGCAACATGAGGCTGTGGGTCAAGGTGCTTGTTCATCAATCAAGGCGTGACCATCAGAGCCAGGCTCTGGCAAACGCCGGCTTCCTGTTACTACTAAGATTGACTACTCTAGACTTCCCCCTCCATCACTGTTTGTTTGTTTTGCAGTACCAGAGATCGAACTCAGGCCCTTGTGCGTCCAAGGTTGGCACGGTACCACTTGAGCTAAATCCACGGCCCCATCACTGTTTATTTTCATGTGGAGCCCAGGTGGACTGCTGGACCACAGAAACCAGTTCTTGCTCAGGTACAGCTGTTGCCTTTTAGCCCAGGCTCCGTGTCCTGTATTGCACACTGAGGAGAACCCTTGGAGGGACGTCCATGTGCCCCCACTCCAGTGCACCCCTCTAGACATGGCAGAGGACCCAAGGTGACCCTCTGGTGGGGACCGCCTTCCCCTGGAACATGGCAGGCAGGGTTGGGCGTGGCAGGGTGGGGACCTCTATCTTCTGGGGGTTGCATGATTACTAGTGCTACGAAGGGTGACGCTGGTGCCCATCAGTCTGGAAGCCTCAGGTTTCCCGGTGTCCTCTGCTCCTCCCTGCAGATTGGTCCAGCCAAGACAGGGCGCCCCCATCAGGACTGACCAGGAAGAACACCCGACTCTGCAGGAAGGTCCAGATCCTGCTGTGCCACCTCCCTGAGCCTCGGGTCCCCCATCTATAAAATGACCATCACCTTAAGAGCAGCCCCGGTAATAGCCCCAGCAGGACTGGAGGCACCATCAGTGCTGAGGAAGCCACAGGTGCCTGGATGATCAGGATCACAGGGTCCTGAATCCCTCCGTGCTCCCTGGCCCTGGACAACACCCTGTACTGCACACTCGTGATGCATCTCACTTGGAGACACGGTGGCGTGGGGGCTCCCAGGCTGAGCCAGGTGGGGAGGAGACAGACCGACCACCATTCTGGCCTGGACCGCGTTCATGTCCCTGGCCTGCCGCTTCCTGCTGTGTGAACTCCAGGATCATGGTGGGTTCAAAAGATATGGCAAATGTTTCAAATTTTTTTTAAAAGTATTATAAAGTCACGTTGCTATTAATTTCCTTTAAAATACCCCCCCCCCACACACACACACACAAGCACACTAACCTCACCGGTCACATGTCCTTGCCTCTTTCTGAAGCAGTTCTGCAAGTCCTCTTTCCTGAGTATCTTTAGTCATGCTGTCACGGCCGCCTCCATGTCCAAGTCAGTGCGAAACATTTCCCTTCCATGGTCACTTTGACTTTGGGGAAGAGCCGGGAGAGGCGTGGTCCTGGGTCCAGTGACTAAGTGGATGGGGACATTCTGTGGCATTTTGATGAGTTGCCTTTTCTTGGATGCTTCTCAGCAGCGGTAGCGGCATTCCCTGTATTTGCGATTGCACCTCAAAAGACACGAGAGAAGACTTCCAGGACTTCCGGATATGCTTTGGATCATGCTAAGAACAGTAAGTGTGTTCAAAGCAGAGGTGAGCATTTTGAGAGAGCTTAACAACAATATGTCTTTTACCATAATAAATTATATCAAAATGTGTCATAAAATTTTCTTAAAAATGGAAGCATTCACTGTATATTTTGATCAAAATACATACTCTTCCTCATCTGTGAAATTCCTTCCTCCCAGAATTGGGGGAGCATAAAAAGAACCAGCTCAAATAGAGTTAATGTGAGAACCACCCTGGCAAACAGCAGGAGATGAATAAATAAGTGTTCATTTTGCTACCTGCATGCCAGGATCAGGCTGTTGGTACATTATTCATACCCCTTACCACCACCTTTTTGGTAGATAGAGATCTGTACTCCTAGAGAGGTTTTATTGCACCATTTCCCAGGTGTTTCTGATGGCACTAAAACGGGAAGGGAATAAGGTTTAGACCTTGAGGATTCCCAGGCACAAGCTTGTGTAGAGATCTGGAGTGCACTGCACCCTCCTGAGCCAGTCGAAGTGAAGACTCCCTATTGAGATCATTTGCCCACAAATGTCTTTTGTGCCCCTTGTGCTGGTCTGTTGCATTCCCTGGACTCCTCGGGTGCATGGCACAGCCAGCACTTGGGGCATCCTTGTGGCCTCTCCTCGCCCCTTTAGCACAGTGTCAGACTTGGAACTTGAGCCAGTGATGGCTATCACCCGGCGTGGGCCCCTTCTGCAGACCCCACTGCTCCCAAACTCTGAACCCACCACACTGAAATCCCACCCCCCTCTCCTCTTGGAGGAGCTAGAAAGGGCAATTCCTCGGGAGACATCTGCATGGTCTTCACTGAGAACATCTTGTGAGGTGTGAGGTGGAAGCGTGGAAGTGTGATGCATAGAAGCCACATGCCATGGAGGCTCAGAAATGCAGAGTGAAAGGCAAGTCACTCCCTGAAGGACAGCATGATCTCTGGGCATAAGAGGGCATTAAGGAGACAAAACTAACCCCAGAATCTGAGCAGACCTAGCAGATGCCATCCCAGAAAGGACAGGAGGTCTGGATTATATGTCCCTAAAGGAGCATGCACTCCCTCTCAATCACACATGATCACATCCATAAAGGCAAATGACATGAATATCACATACTATACTTGGTAATTGATTGGTAATGGCTTTCTATAACACTGGGTTGAGTGGATTTTGATGTAGGATGTTCAGACACCCCAATATCCTTAGGACTATCTTAGTGTATGTCTGTTGCTGAGATGTAGCCAATAGTCATATCTATTTTCATGCTCAGAATCACCCAGGTTTGCATTTGGAAACTATGTCCAGCTCAATGGAAATCATTTGGTGATCGATTAGCAATGTCTGCAACAAGCAGAGAAAGAGAGTAAAAGAGCCACATCCACCCAGCTGCTTCCCTTGTTCCCAGAGCCAGTGGCCTCTCTATAAGACATCCTTACAGATAATTATCCTTTCAAGGAGACAGCCTGTTTTGACTTCACACCTTTAAAGAAGAGTTCTTCCCAGAAAGAGAAATAAGAAAGAGAAAAAAGGGATAATCTTAATTTACACACGTGGCTCAGATTTAGAAGGTAAGATTATAATTCAGATCCATTTCTTATAACTACAGGAGAGTGGCTTTTTCCTCACAAGTAGCCACAGAGGGTGAAAGAATACAGACCCCCAGAAACTTTTACGCTGGGTTGAGAATAAGGCAGGTGTATATGGAGGGTCTGAAGGTCCTTCTGGGGTTCTGCAGGTGGGTGATCGTCTGTCCTTGTCAGCAGCCCAGAAGTCTCCCATCCTCAGGGCCCTGTGTCAGGACAACCCCAGGGCTGCAGCCTCTTCCCTGACTTCTCCCAGATGCTGGGATCACCCTCCTCCCTGCAGCATCCCACAGCAGAGCTTATGCCAGAAACTTCTGTGTCTGCCACGAGAAGAGGCCACTCAAACCTCCCACTGCGGGGTAATGATCAGTCCCTGGTCCCTGGTGCTGGCCCCTGACTGTGCCGCCAGATCAGCACCATGTCCATATTTTCCAAGAGCTGCTTCTGGCAAGGGACTGAACCTGGCTGGGATACTGAGCAGGCCCCATCCCATAAGACACGGACTGTCACATGGGCTCCAGGAGTTCCCTCTGGTCGGGCTAAAACTTTCTTGGAACTGTGTGGTCCTCTGAGACTGTACCTCCCTGAGCCCCTCCCTCCCGCCCCTGCTACTGCAGGGCCAGGCCAACATCGTCACCTGGCTGCTGTCCCCGCCTCCTCCCTCAGCTCTCTCCTTTGCTCTCATCTCAGCATCTCCTTCTCAAAGGATATGGCTGATAGAGTAATGGTCCCCCAAATTACCCTCCCTTCCCCCAGCATCTGCCATGTTTGCTTCCATGGCAGAAGCGACTCAGCAAACGGGATGAAGTTAAGGATCATGCGATGGGAAGATCATCTTGGATAAGGCAGGTAACCCCCCCCCCCCGCAGTGTCCTCACAAGGGTCCCCGTGGGAGAGTCAGGAGGTATTTGCTCATAAAACTGGACACAACAGCCAAAGCCCACAATGTACAGGAAGGAATATAAGGGGTGAATGTGGCTCATAGTTTCAGAAGACTCAGCCCACAGTTCCCTGGCTCCAAGGCAGGAGCGCTAAGGAGGAAAAGCACTCGAGGGCAGAACCCCTCCCAGAGTAGCGGCCTGGAAGCGGAGAGGGAACAGCTCCAGCCGGTCGTATGACAGTATTAGATTAACAGCCACAGAGTGAGGGGTTGGAACAGAAGCAGAGGGTGGTTGGTGGTTGGTGAGAGTACAGGAAGCGGCCAGAAGCCAAGGAATGGAGAAGCCCAGGAAAGGAATCCATCTTCGAGAAAGATCAGAAGCCACATGGCTGTGATGGTCTGGATATATTTTGTGTGTCCCTGAAGATCCCTCGTTAGCAGTGTGGGCGGTTGTCTTAGAGATGGTGGGGTCTTTAATACATGGAGCCTGGAGAGTCATCATTGGAGCCATTGCCCTCAGGAGGGACTGACGGGGTTCTCTTAGGACCCTGCTTGTTCTCAAGGGAGAGTTGTTATGGAAGAGCTGCTCTGGCTTCCTGTCTCTCCCTCTTGCACCCTTTCTCACCATGACACCCCCGGCTGAGGTCCTCACCAGAGCCAGGGCTGTGCTGTTTTGTTTTTCTATGAACTAAACAAACGCCTTTTCTTCCCCAAATCCTCAGCCTTGGGTTATAGTAGCAGAAATGATAAAAACAATGGCTCTACAGAAAGCTCCATTTCAGTCTGCAAGAAGCATTTCAGACTTCTGACTTCCACAGTGGTAAGAGTAAGTTGGTGTAGTTTTAAGCCACTGCATTTATAATTTGTTACCGAAGTCCTACAAGACTCCTACTGAGGGCATAAACTAACTGTTCTGCAGGGGGACCCTGGACTCAGCCTTGAGGAGCCCCCTGAACTCGCCCAGCTCAGTGCGTCAGGGCTGGGATCTGAGCCCTCTTCTTTTACAATCTCCTGCTCAGCACTTCCCAGCTGCATGGGTCTCAACCCTTAACTCAGCCCGGATGGCTGTTCCGAGGTCCTCAGCCACCCTGCCCCTTCCTTCTTCTTCTTGGTCTGGTCACTTGTACTCATCTGAGGCCCAAACATTTGCAGTGCATCTGCTTTGGGCCAGACCAAGAATGAATGAGACACAGACCCATGTGTAGGCTGGTTATGTAAATGGGGGTATGGGTGCGTGGGATGGATGGGTGGATGGATGGGTGGGTGGGTAGGTGGGGGAGTGGGGGGGTGG
>PVIC010025733.1:0-25065 GCA_004025085.1 Thryonomys swinderianus
ATTGCTGGTGGGCGTATCTCCACGCCCAACATTATATGTGGTTACCGGGGATCGAACTCAGGACCTTGCGCTTGCAAAGCAGGCGCTGGAACCACTGAGCTAACCCTCCAGCCCCTCCATATCTTTTTTTTGAGACAGGGTCTCACTTTGTAGTTCAGGCTGGCCCTGAGCTCACCTTGTAGCCAAGGCAAGCCTCAAACTCAGCAATCCTACTGCCTCGGCTTCCCGAGTGCTGCGATTACAGGTGTGAGCCACCACGCCCGGTCTGTGTTCCATATTTTAACTAAGCAGTAATTGCATGCGTGTACAAGGCATTCCGAATTTAAAACTAAATACTTAATGTGTGGGCAGTTTTTTTCATTGTAAGCTGTGAAGTATGATTTCATGGTTTAAACAATGCAGCCTTCGGTTAGATATTTAAGAAGTGGCCCAGTCCTCCTCCCCATCACCCAAACCCTGACTTCTTTCTGGTTCCATGTGTTTTAATAGCTTCCTCTCTGACCCACCCAAACTTGCACTCGGTTGCCCGTGACTCTCAGAGGCTCAAGTGCTCATGGCTCAGGTAGACTGTCAGTGTGCTGACAATGACTTTACAGAGTGCTTTCATTATCCCCTTTAGTGACGACTGTCTACCTACAGTTCATATTATTAGAATTAAATCATTTGATGAGTTAATCAATGTGGGATGCTATAACAAAGCAGTGTGTATAGCCTGACAAGTAGAGGTCATGGAGGTGCATTTTGCCTGCTCTGGACTAGGAAGTTCACAGTTACCATGCTGATGTGGTTAGGTTCTGATGAGGACGTTTTTCTGGATTTGAAGAAGCTGCATTCTCAGTTTCTCTCCAGGCAATGAGAGAAAAAAAGAGAGATGGACAGACAGACAAAGACAGAGACAGACAGGGAGGCTGGCAGAGATATAACAGAGAGTAAGAGAAAGAAATAGAAACCCAGAGACAGAGACAAAAAGAGATTATGTTGTCTCTTCTTACAGAAACCCTAATCCCATCCTGAGGTTCCCAAATTTAGGACGTCATCTAAGCCAAACCCCACCTGCAAATGTCATCATCCTGCATGGGGATAAGGGCTTCAGCACATGAATTAGGAAAGTTTGCAATTCAGTCTATAGCACATGGGGAAATATTAACAAGTGAGCAGACTGAATAACATCCTTAGAGATTCTGATTAGATGATACTAGGCAGGACCTGGGTGTCTGTATTTCTTTTCATTTTTTTTTTTTTTGAGACAGGGTCTCACTTTGTAGTTCAGGCTGCCTTGAGCTCACTATGTAGCCCAGGAAAGCCTTGAACTCAGCAATCCTCCTGCCTCTGTCTCCCGAGTGCTGGGATTACAGGCGTGAGCCACCATGCCCAGCACTGTGGTATGTGGTACTGATTGCTGGTGGGCATGAGCCACCTTGCCCACTATTGTTGTATGTGGTTAGCGGGGATCAAATCAGGGACCTTGCACTTGCCAGGCAGGAGCCAGAACCACTGAGCTAAACCTCCGACTCTGTATTTCTTTTTAATTTTCCCATGAAGTCCAACCAGGATTACAGAACTCTGCCCAGCACCTCACTGTTCCAGGTGAGTCCTTCAGACCAGCACCACTGACATCCTGCTGCTACACAGATTTTCTGACCCCACCCAGAGGTGTGACCCAACTCTGCATCTTAACAAGGCCCCCCAGATGATTTATCTGCACCACAGTTTTTAAAATATTGGTCTTCAGCATGTTGCATAGACTTCTCTAAGTTCTGAGAATGTTCCATCAATCAATTCTTGTTTGAATTGAAATGGACAAGCATTTTGTCAGCAAACCAAATTTTAGCAGTTTTCATCTTGGAGGCCTGTCAAGGTGTGGCTCTTGCCTACAAATAATGGTACCTTCGTGTAAAGATTTTATGCAATGCCTATATATCATTATCTGTTAGCAAACAATAGCAAAAATGTACTCAATATTAACAAAAAATTCCTAATGTTTTTGAAAACATACCACAACCCTCGTCCCTCAATCATTATGAATTATACTTTAAATTCAGGTGGTCTTTAAAATTCATACTGAAGTAGAATATGTATTTATATTCCAGTTGTGAAAGGGGAGATAAGTGGCACTTAGCACAGAACATGAATACCGTGTAACTAATAAATAATTCAGTAAACTGGGGAAAGAGAAGGATGCCTGCTCAAATAAATAGAAGAGAATTCTTCATGCTGAAAATATTCTTGTGGTTAGGAAATGAGAAGATTGTTATAACTAATGACATTATGTAGCTCATAATGCTAGTTTTTGAAAGATTTGATTACAGGAACGATGCTTAGCTAGAAACACCAGGAAAAATACAGTGTTCCTGGACATTTTAGAAAGCAGTTCAAGGTCTTGTCATCTATCAAGACCAACAGTGTGCCCGTTATTAGGAATGCAGCTCATGAAACTACTAAAGAAGAGATTCCACTAAAAATGATGAATTTCCACTTTTTCTTTTCAGAAGTACCTAATGGATACAGTTCCTTATTTTTAACAAGCACTAATTTATTCTATATAGATGTGGGTTTAAACTCCAGCCTCAATGATAATTTCAGCTGGAAATTGGCCTTATTTTCCTTTTCATCTAGTATTAATAACTTCTAAATTGTTAATGATATGATTAATTTGGTACTATATCAGAATACCTTTCTGGTTTATAGTGCACAGCACCATTATATGTCCTATCCAATAAACTAAAACTTGAAAGATGCTAAAGTCCATTAAACACATAGGTGTACATATACAAATTCGCCTTTAAAAGAAGAAAGCCTAAATAATGTTTTATATTTAAATTTCATTTCCCAAATCCTGTGAATTGACATTCATGTGACTATGATCAGCTTTCAACTCAGTATGTTTTTATTAGTTTTATAGCACACACAATAGAAATATACTTTGAAACTAAAATCTTTTACATTGGGTATATGTACTGAGAATTTCCATTCCAAAATTGAAAGTTATTGAATAAAGACCCTGCTAGATATTGGTTCAGTCAAAATCAATTTAAAAGGATTTATTTGGTATATTTTCCCATTAGCTCTTAACCCTAGAAGGATTAGCATCCTCCCTTAAACATTATACAAAGAAATGTATTTTACACTAATAAATTAATGGGCAGAATTATTTACTTTTTCTTTTCATATATTTTCTACTTTACTAATTTTAATAAAGCAAATTACTTAAAAATAAGAAATTTTTTAAAAACATCTCAAAAAAATAATTGCAACATTGGAGATTATCCAATAGAAAATAAGTTGTTGTAAGCACAAGGTCCTGAGTACAATTCCCCAGTACCCCCAAAAAAGTCTTTGTAAGAGCTCTTGAAATTGTTCTATGCACTTATAAAAATATCCCAAATATCCCCTAATTCCTTGTTTTTTCTCCTTACCAGTAGAATGGTAACATGTACTGTTCTGTTCCTTGATATGTTTCTCCTTTTGCAGTTTTTTCTAGATCTGGATGTATAAATCTACTTCATTTTTAATGTTGCAACAGTATTCCATAGATGGACTTACCCATTATTATAAATATTTATGTTTATTTTGGATTTTTTTATTATGAGCAATGCCACAATAAACAATATATAGAAATGTCTTTTCACACAGATGCTTATATATTTGTAGAATAGAAATCTGCAAATAAAACTATGCCAAAGAATATGTGCTTCCCTCTGTGTGTGTGTGTATATATATGCATATATATATATATATCAACTTATTTTTAAATTTATTTTTGTGGCACCAGGGATTGAACTAGGTCCCTTGTGCTTCCAAAGTAGGCATGGTACCACTTGAGCTAAATCCCCAGCCCTTATTTATTTATTTTCGAAACAGGGTCTCACTCTATAGTTCAGGTTGGCCCTGAGCTCACTATGCAGCCCAGACAAGCCTTGAATGCAGCAATCCTCCTGCCTCTGCCTCCCGAGTGCTGCGATTACAGGCATGAGCCACCATGCCTGGCACTGTGGTATGTGGTACTGATCACTGGTGGGTGTGAGTCACCACACCCAATATTGTTATATGTAGTACCAAGGATCAAACCAGGGACTTTGCATTTGCTAGGCAGGTGCCGGAACCACTGAGCTAAATCTCCAGCCCATGCCTCTATAATTTTTATATAATGTTGGTTCCCTTCAGAAACCTCAGCTAGAATACCCCCCCCACACACACACACACGCAGTCTTTGTAAGGGTCTGTCTGCCTGGGGGGGGCACCCACGTGTCATTTGATGATCCTCTCCCACATCATTGTTCCTTGCTTTCTCTACTACTTGATCATTTCCATTAGAATACAGACTTGCTGTAATTTCTCATAACTTGAAAAGGAAAAATCATTCAAAACCCCTTGCCCCTTCCAACAGTCCCCGATTTGTCTGCTCTCTTTTGCATTGAAACTTTTAGAGAAAGATGTCTAAACTTGTCTCAAGTCTTTCTCTTCTCACTCTCGGAGATCTTTCCTAGCTACAACTTTCAGTGCTCATTTTGCCAAAACTGCTTTCAGCAAATCACTGAAGACGAACCCCCTATGGAGTGGTGACCACTAGGTCTTCCTCTTATTCTGCTTGACAGCAGCTTTTGATGGCACCATCACTTGGCTTCCGTGATATCACACCTCATTCTACCTTACAAGCTACCTTTTCTCTCTTCTCTTGGCTGGTGTCTTCCCATCTTCACAATGCTCATTGCTGAAATATACCAGGACCCAGTCTGGGCCCCTGCTCCTGTCTCTGCCCGCTCTGATCTAACCAGAGGGTGCTATATAAATATTGTCTCTACCCTAAAGAATCCTAAGTTGTCTTTGCCCTAGACCTCTTTGTAAACATAATATTTCTATCTTGAAATACTAAACATCTCACGTACCATAAGGCAATCTAATTAATCACGTCTAAAATTTACTGCCCCAAACCTGCCCTCCTACCATTTCAGGTAAACTGTATTCATTCCATCTTTCCAGTGAAGAAGGTAAACAGAATTATTCTTAACCTTCCTCTCTCACACTTCATGCCCATCTGTTAGATTCTGCCTGCAGAACATACCCAGATTCTGAGCGCCCCTTGGCACTGCCACCTCCTCATCAGACAACTGTCTTCGCTCATTCAGATGATTTCAGTGGCTTCCACTTCCAGCCTTGTTCCTCCACAGGACAGAGCAGCTGGCGGGAGCTCTCGGTACTGACCAAGTTGCACTGCTCCTCTGATCAAAACTCTACAGTGTTTAGAGGCTGTGCATGAAGCTGTGTTCACACTCCATATATGTGTGTGAACACACATACACAGCCTCTGTCTCTGATTCTTCTGCTCTTGCTCACTCTGTCCTAGTCCTTGTAGATGTCTTGCTGTCCCTCTGATCCCCAGCAGCACAGCCAGAGGATCTAAGAACCTGCTGCTGTCAGACAAGACCTACCCCACCTGGACCTTGACCATTTCAATAGTCTGGAGAGCGTGATGCTGACAATAAGATGAAAGCCAGGTCACAAACGCTTTAATAATAACATGTGCATATGCCAGATGGCCGGAGATAACACTCAAAAACATCCCAGGCTGCTTCCTTGGTGTCTTTTCCATAGTGCTACATTCTGCAGAGTATGCCATTTCCTTCCGAAGTGAATGATAAATTACTGTACTTTGCACCATGTCTAGAAAGGACTGCCATGTTTGTGCCTCTTTTTTATAGGACAGGGCCTTGCTTTGTAGCTCAGGCTGGCCCTGAGCTCATTACATAACCGAGGCAAGCCTGGAACTCAGCAATCCTCCTGCGCTCTGCCTCCCAAGTGCTGGGATGACAGGTGTGAGCCACCACACCCCCTGGCACTGTGGTGTATGGTACTGATTGCTGGTGGGCATGATTCATCACACCCATTATTGCTATATGTGGTTACCAGCGACTGAACCAAGGACCTTGCACTTGCCAGGCTGGCGCCAAAACCACTGAGCTAAGTCTCTGGCCCATTTGTACCTCTTTTGATTTTTGAGGTAACAATATCCTTTTAGAAAACATTGTCCAGAGAGATGTTTTGAGTAAACTGGTAGGCTGCAAGTTTTGGGGGGGACCAGAGCAAAGGCAGGCTCAGAGGCAGTATTTCTCAGCACAGTGTTGTCATTGTTGAGTGGTTGCGATGGAATGTGTTGATGCCGTGTAGAAACAGCATGGATGTACTGGATTGTGTCTCCTGGCCCTTGAATCCAAATCCGTCCTTCTAGACATCGTCCATCCCTTTCACTCATCCAGCCCAGTCACGTGAGGTCACGCGCATGTGGGCTCCAGAGTGGGAGGGAGGAGTGAGGCTAGTTTCCTCCCTGGCGATGGGAACGGCGTCTGGGCTGGACTGTGTGTGCCGCGGGCTCCGGCAGCCTGGGAGAGGTTTCAGAAACATAAGCAAAGAGAGTCTGCGCATGCGATCCGCGCAAGGGACAGTGGCAGCCTCCCAGGCTCTAGGCAAGAACCCCTGCTTTAATTGCTCTTCAGCCTTTGCAGAAATTTTTTAACCAATTCCCTACATTACATTCATCTCTGCTTAAAATATGTGAAATGATTTCTATATTTCTATTTGGATGGAAAATGATGCAGAGATCTTCCCATATCAGTTCATAACAAGCTTCCTCAGTCTCTAGTTGCTTTTTTTTTTTTAAAGAAGACACCCTATTTATATAAGAAGACTCCATTAACAGACATTTAGATTTCTCTTAGTCTCCTCTTATAGGAAGAGGGAGAAGGACATTTCCACGTGAGAAAGTGCTGTTGAGATATTTTCTTAGACATGTCTTCCCCATTTGAAATTATATATTATATTATATCTTACTCTCAAACCCAAATGGCTGAGACAGGATTAAACTGATGTGTGGAATCCAAAGAGATCCATATGCAGCTGGTTGTTTATTGCTTAATAAATGCTCTAGAGTATCGTCGATGTACGTACCAGCCTTGTCCCTTCCAAGGGAATTGCGAGCACCTTGAGGCTTATTTTGGTGTCTTCTGAATATGTAAATGTGCTCCGTGTGGCTGGGCCCAGGTTGTAGTCCTTCTCTTTGCGGTTAATGTCATCTGAATGTGTCTTCCAACTGGCATTCCGGGAGGATCCTCCCAAGAATAGGGTTGAGGTTTTCTTTTGAGGCAGTAAGTTAATGGCACAGCCAACACTTCCTCCTGGAGAAGTAGCTCAAGTAGAAGGTCAACTAGTGTCATTATTATGCTTATTCCACAGCTCTCTCATGGTGCTGTTCCCTAGAAATATTTTTCCTTGATTCTGATTTTTCCTTGATTCTGAAGTGCTTTAAATGACACATGAGCAGTGCTTCTGATTCCGTTTCCATAGCCTGCTTTCTTGGTCACCTAGGGGCAAAGGATTGACCAGACCTGCACAAGGCCCTCTGCACCACATGGTCACCTTTGGCTCCTCCCAGCCTTCTGATCCTTTGCTTCCCCTGGGGGGTGGGGGGTCTCCAGCCTGCACTGGTGCTACTGCACAATGCTGTTCCCTGAGGTTAGCAACTTTAATTAATTAAACAGTACTTTGGTTTTCTTCTGAACCTTAAGGGTTCTGATGACTCTGTTGTCCTACTTCCAGCGCTCAGATTTGCTGGGATTTGGTCCTGTGTGCATTGCTATGCCAGGTTTCACTCAGCCATTCCTGAGGAACATTTCTCTTTAGCCAGTTTACAATGTCATAGCAACTTTGGCTGTGACAGGAATCCTCAAACATTCCTAAGCATCTTGGTCAATAGGCATCCAGAGCCCAAGTCCTAAAATGAATATGCAGCCTTGTTCCATGAGGATTCACTTTCTATAATCTGTGACATAATCCCTTTAAGGCAGAAATCCTTGGCAAGTCCAAACTGCTATGGTACCAAAATTCTAATTAAAGCCTAAGACAAAAGCTGCTTTTGATGGTAATGCTGCTACACTGTCAGCCACAATAACAAACTACCCTTCTAATAATCAGCTAATGCTATGCTGGTAAGAAATCAATAGCAAAATCCATTTAACTCATGGAAACTGAAAGCTATTGAATTACATTTCCTCTTGGTAGAACTGAATTCTAGAAGATCTGTATAAATTATATTTCCAAATGCTCAGCTGAAAAAGTAAGTTCTAAAAAAGGAAAAGTTGCTTACTTTTTATAATAATATAATAGTAATATTAAGATATATAGTAATATTAAGATATATTACAGTAATATAAAGATATTAAATACTCATTTCTAATACAGTTAATAGAGTAGTTAATACTCAACATGTAATATATAAAATAGAGTTGTTTAAAAAAAAGGTAACATTGCCAGGTGTGGTGGCTCACCCCTGTAATCCCAGCACTCGGGAGGCAGAGATAGGAGGATTGCTGAGTTCGAGGTTTGTCTGGACTACATAGTGAGCTCAGGGCCAGCCTGAACTACAAAGCGAAACCCTGTCTGAAAAAAAAAAAAAAAAGGTAACATTGATTTGCTCATTTTCTGGGCAGCTATATCCACATTGGAACTGGATCATATACATATTTAACGAAACTTGGTTTTAAAACTATTAAAAAGGTAGAAGCATGAACATTCCATCCCTCAAAGACTTAACACATTTTTTTTCTGTAGTAGAATTACACATGTAAATTGTGAAGTACAAGAAGAAACTATTAGAAGCCTCAGGTCTGAGAAGATCAAAAATGAATGAATCTCTTCTTAATTCTTATCTGCTGCCTTGGTCACTGTCTTTGTTGTTGGAATAAAATACTTGATATTCAAAACTTAAAGAAGAGAAGTCCATTTTAGCTCATGTTCCAGTCCATGGTCGGCTGGCTCCCAAGGAGAAACAATATGGCAGAGGACATGGCAGCCAGTAAGCTAAGAACAGGGGAGGCACAGGGGCCGGGGAGGAGCCAGGTCAGGCCCTCAGTGATACACTTCTTCCAACCAGACCCCACCTCTTGACAGTACTGTTAGCTACAACTCACTGATGGACGAGTCAGTCTACTGACAAATACAGTACTCCCATCATCCCATCACCTTCCACAGAGCTACTTACAATCACTTGAGGCTTTGAGGGACATCTAGGTATAAACCGTAACATCCTCTATGCTCAGTTCTCGCTCCAAAAAAAATCCCACAAAATGTACAGTTTTAATCTGAATTTTTGTTTCAAGTGTTCAGTTCTGCTTCTTTCTTTCTGGTCCCATTTTATGGTTGGAAATACCAATGGCTTTCTCCTCAGCTGTCAACACTTGTGGGAAAGACTTTTCTCTGTGAGTAAAGGTCATACAGCAGTCTGGAGTTAGTTTATATTTTCATTATAAATGAGAAAAACTTTTAAAATGTCACTTAAGAGTCACTGCCCAGCTTCATCTGGAATGGGGCCAATCATTGCTGGAGTTCTAAGCTATTAAATCAGCTTCTTTCTAACTGGGAAAAGCAGAGGTTGAAATTGTATATTTTCTCAAATCTTCAATCACAGGCTTAAGTAGCTAGCAGTGATGAAGGACAAAGCAATATGGGATATTTTTCATAATGGAACACTTCTTTTTACCCAAGGAGGAAGGGAATTGAGATGATTACATATCTAATCTGAGTTATATCCTTTCTACCTGAGTCTGGAGTCCTCTTCCCAGGCATAGGGGAGGGGATAATCAGTGCACTATTGCTGGTGGGTCTTAACCTATAATGAACAGAGGAGTCTCATGTGTTTGGAAGTGACTGGGTCACGGAGATGTTGGACTCCTCAGTGAATTCTGCTGATGAGTTTAGTAGCTCCAAGTGGTGTTGGGATGTGGGGCCAGGAGGGAAGTGTCGCTGGACTGTGACCAGGAAAGGTGTAACCTTGGCTCCAGCCCCTCCCTTTGTGCTATGCCTCTTGACCACCATGGATGAGCAGCTGTCGTCTGCCAGGCCCTTTCACCATGTTTTTGCCTTAGAGCCAACTTTGGATGAATCTTCTGTAAACTCTGTGCCAATTAACTTTTCCTCCTTTGAGTTGTGTCAGGCATTTTGTTCCAGCAACAGGAAAGTGAATAATATGCAAAAATAGCTTTTATTTATAATTAAAGAAAGGGCTGAATTTCTAGATGTGCAGTAGTAGTTTACAAATCTAAAGTAACCAAATTAATTTTTTTTCCAGGAACTGGAAATTAGGAGCTGTCTATCACTAAATTACTTCCTCAATCCCCTTCCCCCTTTTGAGACAGGGTCTAAGTTGCCTAGGATAGTTTTGAGCTTGAAATCTTCCTGCTTCAACCTCATGAGTAGCTGGAATTTCAGGTGTGTACCACCAGGCTGACATAAATAAGCTAAGCTTTTAAAAATCTATTTCAATGATCTCATTGTTTCCCACATGTGGAGCTGAGCCACTCTTAATCTGAAGTTAACTCAAGTTAATGCCTTAACCTGAATAACTAACATTGTTTCACATAAAACATCACAAAATTCAAAAGATGGCCAAACTCATAGCTTCTTGTTAGAAAACACCTCAGCTTATTCAACAATGAAGACAAGGAGTTATTGAGAGATCTGGTGAATGTTTACATTTTTAAAAACTTATTAGAATAAAAACACTTACCAGAATGATGGGTTAATTTGGTTCAAAGTGAAGGGATCTCTTCTAAAGGAAATTAATGACAATTTGTCTTTCTTCTATAATCAATATTTGAAAATTTGAACATTCACCATATTTTTGATCATACCTCATATGAACAGATATTTGCAAAGTGCCAGATGCTCTGCTACAACCTGTGATCAGGTGACTGAGCACAATAGATGTAAGTTTCTCTCCTTCTAGACCTCATTTCACTTTTCTTAAGGGCTCTAGATTGAAATTAAAACATTAACAAATTACTGATATGAGGAATATCTAGGGTCCTCATTGAATGGTAATGTTACCAATATGATAAAAACTAAAATTAAAAATTGTGACATGACGAACATCTACAGCATTCTTTTCTTCCTGCACCAATGTCCCTGAATGTTTTTTACTATTGTTCTGATTGTAATGAGCAGAAATTTTATAGTCATTTGTCTTGTAGAAATTGTTCTCTGGAAACCATCTCGCCAAGGGAAAAATATCTTTTCTGGGGAGATTCAGACACAGAGCTGTAAATGATTCTGGCAGGATGAGCGTGGAAGGGAAAGGATATTAGCAATTGGAAAATGGCTTTGTTGCCAGAGGCTCTGTGTGATGACATTAGAAGCCCTGTGATAGAATTAGGCCTGAGGTTATGTGCAGGTCTGGTTAGGCTCAGAGCACCCAATAACCCGCTGTGAATTGATTGTAAGACAGCCATAGAGGCAACTGAATGCACCTTTCATTATCTCGGGGATGGAAGTCTTATTCTGAAACCCACAGCTTGGGGAAAATGATGAGAAATCACACCTCCGATCCTAGGTGACCACAGTCATATATTCCCACCTACCTCATCCTTCAGGCTTGGTCTCATCACACAGCACCGTCTCACTGGAAAAGTTCCAACGCAGAACATCCCTGTAACTCCAGGGAAAGGGAAAAAGAAGAGGAGAGGAGAAAGAAGAAGGAAGAAATACTTCTCTGCTCTGTAAGTGATTTGGAGGCCACTGTCCGTGCCAGCTAATGAAGCTGCCCTGTCCTTAGACACACGCCAGCCTGGGCACCTGGGATCCATTTTCCATCTGGCTGTAATCATCTCAGCCAAACTGAGGATTGTTTGTTGGTGGCAGTGGAGTTTTTTTCTCCTTAAATTTCCAATTAATTTTGTCCTGCCTCAGGTTTGTTTTCCTTCCTCTAATGCAAGTCTTGAATAAATTCATATGTTGCTCATGGGCATAAACTGCTTCAATGGAGCCAAAAACATCTTCAGACCATAAACATGTTGGTTCACCTGTAAAATCTGCATGTGCTCCCAAAACATTTAACAGAGTTGTGTTTTCTAGCCATGGGCAGGCCCTTCTTTGCCTGGGACTAACAGGCCCCACAGCTTTTCCAGAGAGCTGTCCCCAAAGCTGATGGAAGAATGCGTGGTGCATCAGGGAACAGCTTAGACTTCCTGTCTGGTTTCTATTAAGACCTTTCTGATTTTTTTTTAAATACCCAGGCACATGTTTATTTTCATAAAATAATCTCAGACATTGAAAATAAATACATTTTGTGTTTTCCAATTTATGATTGGTTGTATCCAAAGATGGTTTTATTTGGTTTGATCTATACCTCATTTTGTTAAAAAACAAAATAGCCTGGCTCTGTAAAGAAGCCACAAGTTGTGAAGCTGAATCAAGCTGAGTCATTAACCTGGAGAATTAGGAACAGCTGGGGCAGATTCTAGAGGTAACAGCAGAGGCCTGATGGGCGTAGAACATCTCTCTAAGAAATCGTCCAATGCCTGGACCCCAAATGGGGAGGAGACATTTTCATAGGGATCATGTTGATCCCTATGAAATCACGCTGATCCCTCTGTTGACAAGCCCCTGAGCACTGCGAAGCAAAGGTTTCCCTGGGCTGGAGACCAGACTTCGGCATCCCTCGGGAGAAAGCCTATGGCAGAACACACTGTCTCTGTCACTTTTTTGTCAGGCTTTTGTGGCTCTTGGTTGATCCCCTGCACACAACTCAGTGGCTGCTGAGCTCCCACTGTGGTCCTAGAAAGAGCTGATCACCATAAGACAACTTTGCCCAAAGGGCTTAATATTTATAGTATGGAAAAAGAAAAGAATGTACCCATATTAAAAGACTAGAGGAAAAATGTTGAAAGCTTAGAAGTGGCCTTATCTGTGCTGTGTTTATGGGTTATTTCTGCATTTCTTATAGTCATACTTTTATGTGCCATGTGTTATCTCTAAGTATGGCAGTAATAGCCACATGTGGTCTGTGCTTCAGCCAGCAAGTGTTTCCTGAACACATACTATGCACTGGGCACTCTAGGAGAAGCCAAGGAGCAAGTCTCACATCTTTGCCTTGCTCTGTCTCCTCCCAGGGCTCCTTCAGCCCAGCCCTCCCTCAGTGGCTGAGCTCTTCTTCTGTCCTCAGGGCTGGGCTCTCTGGGCTGCGGCCTGTCCTGTGTGTTCCCATCTAGCCGTGGGAGTCACCTCGGCTGCCCTTCTTCCTTCAACACTTTCTCAGGGGCGAGCTGTCAGCAAGGCCTCTCCAGACTGGCGGACTTTATCCCCTTGGGCTATACATACTTCCTTCAGCTCACTGGTCACTGTGCATCTCTAGAAGAATGTGTGACCTGCCACTAAATCATGATGTCTTCATGTTGTAGACCTCCCATCTAACACAGTGCTTGGCACATAGTAGACATTCAATAAGTACAGCTGAATGAAAGTCAAATTCTCTTCCTCTTCCAGGGAACACTTGTGATTCATGTATTAAAACATCAGGAGTGAACATCAACCTGCACATTCAGATGATAAGGAATATGCCTCCTCACTATGGTCTTAATGAATTTTACTGTCATTCATTTGAGTTTCCATTGAGCTGGGCAAGTGGGAATCCTCCTCTCATCTATTCCTCCCCTCCTGTATCTTCACAAATGCTCAGAATAGTGGTCAGGGCTACGAAGTCTTAGAAGTGACAGAAATTTGGAGGATAGTCTTTTGCCATGAGACAATCACATCTTGTGTGTCCCCCACAGTCCCTCTTTTTTGGTGTCCTGTTGCTCCCAAGAAGGCAGGGAGCTCATTCCCAATGGGTGCTGCCCCTGAATGCTCCACGTGGCAGACCTCCTCTCTGGGTCTGGCCTGCCTGAGGCTTACCAGGCAGCAGAACCCACTGAGTTCTGGCTCCACTGGGAAAATTACCTTAACTCTGGCATTTCTTGCCTTTTTTTTTTTTTTTTTTTTTTTTGCCAAGGCCTTCTGCTTCCTCAGATACTCAATACTGATATTTTAAATTCATGAACCACAAGCTTTTCCCTTGAGAAAGATAATCTGACTTCAGTTCAAAGCTCTTTAATGAAAGCCTACTGTGTGCCAAGCACTGTTGTAGAAGGTAGATGTACAACAATGAAGGAAAGTGCCTTGGGCTTCTGGCTTTTGGGAAACAAAAGCCAGGCAAGCTCCTAGAATCCTTCTACTTGTCATTCCACTGCTCAGCGCCCTGAGGCAAGGCCCTCCAGCGTGGAGACCGTGGCTTCTGGCCAGAATAGCAAAAAGAAAAGAGAAAACTTCACGTCACTGACAGCAAGCAGGATGTGTGTTCCAGGAGGGAGTCTACAGAGCATGACTGGTAGAAATGGGCTATGGGGTGGGTAAGGATATGGGTAAACATGAGAATTAACTCGTGTCATATACTGGTACAAATTTCCCAATGTTGAGTGTGATTGTGAACTGTCTAGAAAATGTACCAATAAAGAATTTGATTAAAAAAGAAAGAAAATGGTTTCATTTGGAAGCACAAAGTGGAAGGAGAAACCAACAGAGGCAGAAGCTTTAATGGCATCTTTTCCTTTTAATTGGGCCTTGAAGGCTGGGGAGGATTTCATTTGATGGAGTATGATAAATAGACGAAGAGGGAGGAGCAAAGAGAAAACCGGAGTGGTGCGTGAGTGGAGGTAAATAATCTCCTCTGACTGGACGCATTGAGCAGTGGGGAAAAAAAAAAGCGCAAAAGGTACCTGGAGCTAGTTCGTGGCAGGCCTTCAAAGCTGAGGGGCCTGGAGCGGGTTTACGTCATCCTGTCAGCACTTGGCAGCCATGGAGTCAGGGGCTGAGGAGAACAAGTTGTGCATTAGAAACTGAAGTAGCAGAGCTGTTGAGGGTGGACTGGAGGAGGGGTTGGGCGAGGCGAGAAGCAGGGACACCTCCCAGTAGCCTCTGCAATAGTCTAGAAACAGAAGGGATAGAAGAGAGGGCCACAAGGTGCTGCTGAAGTAGAACAGAGCAGTTTTAGCCATAGGTTGAGTATAGAGAACAAGAGAAAACGGTGACTGAGAATGTCATGTTCTCAGCAGATCAGAGAATTACGAAGACTTACACTTCAAATAACACAGGAAACTAGAACCCTCAAGGACCTGTTCTGAGGCTCCAGGCTAATAAACACAAAGGTTTCCCAAGGACAACCAAAGGAATCTGCTGGTTAGAAGGGAGGGGCCCGTGTGTCACGCTGAATCAGGGTACCATCAGCTTGACCTGTGGGCCAGGCAGTCAGCACGTTGCATGATGGGAAGAGAAGGAGGGTCCGGATGCTGCTGTGGAGGAAGGCGGGAGCCAAAGCAGGCCTGCTTGGGTCTGCTGGGTCGTTGTAAGACGGGCCATGGGCCCAGAGGAAGGGGGCACCTGGGAGCTTGAGTTTCAGCCCAGTTTGAAACAACTGCATGGCCAAACCTAGAGGGTGGGTTGCTGAAGAACAAAGGAGAAGACTTGTGCAGGCTCACCTTTTCCCTCGTTTTCCAAGTCTGAGGCAGCAGGGATGCAAATATGTGCCCGGCAACTTAGAAAACCCTGTCTCAAACATTTAAAAAAAAGGGACAGTGGGAGTAACACACACACACACACACACACACACACACACGGCAAACAACAGGCAGATATGTGAAGGGCAAAGGAAATGAATCCTTAGTATATCACTGCTCAAGCAGGTGGCTGTGTCCCTGGAGAAGGAAAGGGGCAGGAACAAGGACAGGGACAGGGAGAGAACCCACTGAAGATTTAGAAGTAACAGAAAATTTGGAACCAAGGTTCAGAGTCACATGCTCCCTGGGTCGGTGCCTCCTCCTCCTCTAACCCACGAGCAAGGGAGACTTTTGAGCATAGAAGCAAAGCTCCACGAAGCCTCCTTCAGTGATGGTGCCCAAAAAGAATGACATTTCTCGTGACAAGAGGACGCCAGCATGTTTTGAGGCCCAAGCCTAACAAACACGAAAGTTTTCTAGGGACAGAGGCACCTGTTTGAGGAGCACTGATGCATTAAAGATTCATTTCCTTTGCCCTACACAGCCCTACCAAGGGACATGCCTCCTGCTGAGTTTCACTCAGAACAACCAACCTCATTTGAATAAATGAAACCCTTCTCCATTTCTCCCTCCATTCTGTTTTGGGCTCAGTTTCAGTTTTTCAATGCAATATCACTCAAAGCCTTTTTTGATAAAAGCTATGTATAAAGTTTTACAGTTGTTTGTTTTTCCCCCAAAGCCTCTGGGATTTCTCTGCAGTGAGTCACACTATGAAACCATTTCAAAATATCCTTCTTAAAGAATGTTCTCCTTCCTAGAAGAAAGGAGAATTTGGAGAAGGACAGTAGTGCATCTCAACATGCTCCTGTCCAGCACTTGGGGACTTTAGTAAAAGCAACTCCACTTCACACGACACCAAGGCCAGGTGAAGGTGAACTTTCAAAGAGATGACCTTCTTCTAGATCTTTGCCTGCCTTTCCAGAGACAAGATGGGGAAAGGGAAGTTTGAACATTAGGGGTTCGTTCTAATCAGCTTAATATGGGTGTCATACCTCCTGTTCTGCCATTATAGAAGCTTGGGTGGGGGTCTGTTGCAAATTCAGATTTTGCAACAAAAAACTGAGCTATTAGAGGATGGAGGATAAAAATCAGAGGAGAGAAGGTAGACGCACAGGGTGCCCTGAACTAAACCTCAGTACTCTTGAGCGGTAGGGCCCTCCATGGTGCTGCTCGTTTCCAGAGTCTCCAGCCCGCCACCTGACTCAGCTATAGGCATCACACTGGGGCACGGTTCCTTGTGTAATGGTCATTCCCTGTCACATACTCTCCCCCACTCAGCTCTGCTGGTCAGGGCCAGTTTGCCTCTGTGTCTTTAGCACCCATGGCCCCAGGACAGGTCCTGCAACTTTGAAGGTTCTCTGTGGGCCACCATGATGAGAGATGGCTAAGCATGACTGAATCAAGTATCTGAAGAACTTCCTGTTCACCAGACAGATGGATACAAATAACTAGATTTTCCTCCTCTCTACAGATAGCATTCTTCTTCTTTAGCACTCTCAGGGCCTTCTTTTCTCTCTTTAATTCATGTACCAAAAATTAACATATCATCAGAAATCGTTAGATGGATGGATGAGTTTTGATTGTATTATTCATTGGGAAATTAGGAAGAGTGTCTATGAATATTCCTGCTGCATGTCGAGCTGGAGAGATTGTTATTGTCACTCATCCTTCACTGAGCTTTGACATCTGCACGTGGTGGGGTTTTTTGGCTTTGGGCCATTGGGCATCTAGCTGCCCTTTCTTTTGGTGGCTGTCCTCTGTACAGTGGCCAGTGCTGAAAATGGAATGGGACTGGCGAGGGGAAGCTTTTTATCTTTCTGCACTAAGCAATTCTTACTTTTGCTGTTTGAAAATTAGCAGTTTAAGAAAAAGATTTACATTTGCTAGAAAGTTCTGGTGAGATGCAGCAATAGTTCCTGTGAAATCCATTTCAGCAGTACACGTAGCCCCGGCCTCCCCCGCAAGCACACAGAGCCCAGAGGAATGCACAGCTCCAAGTCACACTCCTGAGGTTGCCAGAGATCCCTTTAAAATGACTGAACAGATGTCTTTCCCCATTTCTAGGAGGTATAAATCACAACAGTCTGCTTTTAATTCCTAGGCTCGGTGTCTTAGGGGCAACAAAATTAATCACTTTCAGATTTCTTTTTCTGAAATGTTTTTTAAATCTTCAGAACTGTAATAGCAATAACTACTACAATATGCAAGAAAAAGTAAACACATCTGCACAGGTAGCTGTATGTCACCTCAGGGGAGAAACTCCTCCTGAGACAGCAGAGGAGAACGGCCTCAGCTAGTTCCTTGTTAGCTAGAGGTCAGCCCTGCAGGCCCCTGCATGAGGAATGAGGTCATTTTTGAGCTTAGAAGTAGGGGTTTAACTGGCCTATGATTGACATTCATATCACCAGCTAGGACAGCAGGGGCATCATTATTGACACAAGGAAAGGAAGGGATCCCAGGCCTTTTGTAAATCAGGGTTTAAGTCAAGAAACTTGTTACAAGATCTCAGGCCTTGGTTTCTGGCTGCATCTATTGTGTTTTTGGTGTGATGAGAAAAGATTATTTGAGAAGTTCATATAAATAATTAAGTAGCAGCTCACTAATTTCCAGAGAGTCACAGTTCGAATGTGTGTTAGCTCATCTCAGGTGGAGGAGGTTCTGCCTCTAAGTTTCCAAACATCTGATTTGCAAAACTTTCAACATAAAGCACATGGTACAATCCACTGCTTCTTTCTTCCCTCCTCTGTTCCTTCTCTTCTTCTCTCCCTTCCAACTCCTTCCCTACTCCCTCTTTCCTCTTCTCTATCCTTCTTTATATGTTTTTAAACTTAAAGAAAATTGCTACAGAATTTAAGGCTATTTTTGAATTAAACTTTTTCAGTCCTTGCAAGCAATGGTCTGTACATTTTTTTGAGTAGATCTCATCATCAAAACATTGCTGAACAGAGGTGTGGCTTTGTGGTAGAGTATCTACATAGCATGTGGAAGGCCTTGGCTTAAATTCCCAGCCAGACAGGCAGACATGCACATAAACACACACATACACACACACACACACACACACACACACACACACACATGCTGAAGACTTACCAAAAAATGTTAATCTTTCTTTATATAGTCATGCCACTACTATATAAGTGATATTTATGCTATGAAATTTTTTATTTTTATTTTTTGGTGGTACCGGAGATTGAACTTGGGCCCTTGTGCTTCTAAAGTAGGTGCGGTACCACTTGAGCTAAATCCCCAGCCCTATGCTATGAAATTTTAATCAAAGTGAAAAGGAATAAAATAGGTTACATTTAAAATATTTAATTTAAAAATTGTATTTGACTTTTAATAATGCAAGACAATTCTGCTTTTAAGATACTAATGCTGTTGATAGGAGCAACATGATGAATATCTTTATTATTTTCAGATATTTTTGAGCTATCCTTTTGTAAAACAGCAATTAAATGTCTAGCTTTATGTTCACTTTATTTTAATGACTGGTTTAAAGTCCAAATGAAAGATATTTCAAACCAATATATAGATCCAAACAAAGGAAACACTCCATTCCAAAAGCAGTACGAATTCCCAAGGCTCATTTCTTAATCCCCTCTATCTTTTATATAAAGAGTTTTGTTGATACTTTCTTGGATTTTAGGAATGTTTTTGTTTTTGTAATTGGCTTACAGTTAAGATGGAAACATTTCCAAACATCTGTTTTCAAAACACTGTTGTCATAGCTTCAAGTTTCTTTTAAAAGAAATTAACTTTCTCACTAATTGTGACATTACACTTTTACCTTGAAAGGATGGATTACCTACTATTTACTTTTTAAATAATAAATGATACCTGCTAAGAGACACACTTACAGTAGCCACTTGCTCTGACAGGAGAGAAAAGCAAGCCTGTAGCACTCATCTTTGTCAGTGAGACTGTATAACTGGTTCTCAAGGGCTACAGCCCCTTTACACACATTGCCACGAGGCAACCAGGGTGGTAAAAGACCCAGGGGGCCATTCCCCACTCACGTGAGAAGTGTTATAAAGGCTTTACTGTTGGAAGGTTTTGTTTTCATAAAATTAATCACACACACAAAATTAATCACAATGACAGCCTCGTATATGGCTGTAAATCGCATTTCTTGGAAACATGCTGGACCCAGAGCAATGGGAAATGCTTCTCTGAGCCCTCCTCCTTACAGCCCTCCCTTTGCACTGCTGTCTGCTGACAGTAACGACTATCACATGGGTCACTGGACTCTCTTCACATCTGGACTGATGGAGGGTATGGTGAGCATCCACAGTTAAGTATTAGTAAGGCTTACTACATTCTCATTTTGAAGTGAAAAAGTATAGACAAATTCTAGAATTTTCTCCCTGTACATTAATGGATTGTCTTGAATATCCCATAGAAGGTACAAACTCTATGAATCTCTCCAGTTAAATTTAAAAACATGTTCTTTAGTCTTTGCTCTAGGCTTTTCTCCTTTCTTTCAGTAAGAGATATTCCAATTCAGTCTCCATGTACAGTACACTCAGATGAACTGGAGAGGGTTGTTCTTGGAGGGCCTGGTGAGTTGCATAACTACCCCACCCCAATACTCCCCACTGTCTTAGCACCTGGGGCAGACAGGTGATAAAAGTGAAAACCCATGATTTCCACTTATTGAGCTATTATAGTGTGCCAGGTCCTAGAGGAAGAGCTTTGTAAACATACCCAAGTCACTTTGTTCACTGTAGCTATATTCTAGAATATCTCCATTAACCCAAA
The DNA here is from genome assembly GCA_004025085.1 of Thryonomys swinderianus. NCBI lineage: Eukaryota > Metazoa > Chordata > Mammalia > Rodentia > Thryonomyidae > Thryonomys > Thryonomys swinderianus. Next base: position 20,175 of record PVIC010025733.1, read on the forward strand.
AGTAGCAAATTCTGTGTCATTGCTTCCAAGGGAAATGTAAGATTAGGTTGCTTCTAGCTTTTGATTCCCATATTCCTGTCAAGCCATCAACACATAACCTTGCTTTGTGTACGCTTGTTAGTCATGTTACTTAACATATACTGTTGATTCATAATACTGAATTTAGAGCTAACTGTTTAACTCAAGTCTGAATCAAACTTTTTTGTGTGTGCAGCATATTATTAGTGTGTGTGTGTGTGTGTGTGTGGTGTGTGTGTGTGTGTGTGTGTGTTGAAGCAATGGCAACACTTAGGTATTGTGCTGAGGAGCATTTTTAGAGAGCAGAATCAGTAGTGAAAAGCATAAAAAAGCACAAAATGGAACTGGAAAAGCACACTTACTTCCAATATGAAAGGTGGAATGAACAGCGTGAACACTTGTTTAGTCTCAGCTGGGAACATGTATATTACACAACTCAAATTTTTTCACTCTCTCCGAAGGTGGCAAAGGACCTCAAAAGGTCACTTTGAAATTTATAAATAACTGGAAAGCTTTCATTCAAATATTTAAAGTTTACATGAATTATAGGTGCAGTACTGATATTAGAGTTACAAAAAATTTTTTTTTTAGTGACTAGGCCATATTTGCAAACTCAGAATGTACAAATAGTGAAGTTACCTGAAAAATATTTGGCACCTTCCTATCCTGTTTTCTACACAATTAAAAAAAAATCTACTTCAGACCAGAATGTTTTATTTGATGACTTAATACATGGGCATAATGAAGGCAAAAAAGGCAGGGAAGTCATAAACCTGAATGAAATTAGGCACAAAATGAGAAATTTAAAAGATAAACTCAGTAATTGCAGCAAGAACAGGCTTTAACTTTTTAAATTGAATTCTCCAGTGGACAAATTCATGAATATGAGAGGGAGGTGATGCTAAAAAGCTGAATGTGCTGCAGAATTTTAAAGATGTGTTCACACGCTATATAAAACAAAAATGTGCCTGGAGATGACATTCCAGTTGTAAAGTTACTAATGTAAGTACATTTCTACATGACTATGCTTTGGTGGCAGGTTAAGTCTGATTTAGTAGAGACTCATTTAGCATGGTTTGCAGGAAGTCTGATGAAAATTTCAAAGGAATGAATAAACTTTAAAAAAATAAAGAAAAAATGAAGTATGTTCTCTGTAGAAGACCTGAATTGGTTCATCACTCCATTTTATAGAGAAGATCTCTATTTGAAAGCATTTTGAGCTACCTTTCATGTTGATTTTCTATATTCAAATATTTCTTCCTCACAACTGTTATAACCATCCATTCCTGAGGGTGATAATTCAGCTATTTTTTTTTTTTTTTGAGACAGGGTCTTCCTTTGTAGTTCAGGCTGGCCCTCAGCTCAACTATGTAGCCCAGGCAAGCCTGGAACTCAGCAATCCTCCTACCTCTGCCTCTCAAGTGCTGGGATGACAGGCATGAGCCACCACAACCAGCACTGTGGTATGTGGTATTGATGGCTGGTGGGTGTGAGTCACCACGCCCAGCATTGTATGTGGTTACTGGGATCGAACTAAGGGCCTTGCACTTGCAAGGCAGGCGCCGGAACCACTGAGCTAAATCTCTGGCCCAATTCAGCTATTTTTATCCAATAATATTTACAAACATCTTCAAGGTATGCATTGAGTGACAAAGACTTGTTATTTATAGAACAAGATATTACAATTTTATTCATTTATTTAACTTTTCATGTTGTTGTAGGAAGGATTAAAAATTCCTAGGCAAGGCTCCTAAATCTCATTTATTCACTGGTTCTTCAATCAGTGGCACAGAATCCAATCCTTCTATCCTCTAATTTATATAGTTCTTCTGTTTGCACAGACATTTTGTAACAAACGGTCTCCCCCCAAATCAAAAACTCAGGTGTTTCCAGGGTAATTCACTTTTATTGATGAGAAACATCTTGCATATAAAAAGATATATTTCTTATCTATATGACATTTTTAGTTTTCCACATTTTTCTTTTCAAGGATTAAAATTTCTAATGTTCTCATTTGGAAAAGTAGTTTATCAGTCATAAGGGTCCCATCCTCTTCCAAAGATGAATCGATTGATCATGTCAAAAGCTCTCAGAGGCTGGTCATAGGGTAAAATGTGTCCTCCACCTCGAACAATGACCTTAAAGAACAAAGACAAAAGATACATTGAGATTTAGAGAATTGGACTTTCTAAATAAATAGTTTAAATTCAGATGAAAGTACTTAAAGCTTTTATGAAATACAGAATATATGCTGTGATGCAAGCATTTGAATATGCTGATTGTCCTGCTTTTGATCAGTACCTTAAAGGTAGAAAGTTTTTAATTGCATATTTGTTTGATTTTACTCATTCAATATTCATGTGTATAAATCTAAAACATTGCTAATCTTTTCTCTCTTGGGATTGATTTCAATTTCTTTCCAATCCACCCCCCTTGGAGTGTTGGGCAGGGCCTTCGCTACCTGGACTCCACAGGTGAGGAGGCCTATACTAGGCCGGCCCTTCCTACCTGGGTACATGACCTACCTAATTCTACCTTTTCATTTCCAGCAAACTTGGCCTTCACCTTAAGAAATATTTGCCATCTTAGCTTTTAATAGTAATAAAGGGGATATTATAATTCCCTTGAAAATGTACAACAGAAAGAAGTCTTTCACATCTTTTAGAACACTTTTTTTTCCCTACCAAGAGTTGGCGATTTGAAACAATTTCATACTCTCACCATTTAGATTCATCATGTTTGCTTTCTCAGATAATGGATGCTTTTGTCAGTCCTTCTATCCATCCATTAAGTCATCTTATTTTTTGAAAATTCCAAGTAAAATGGGGACAGCGATACAATACCCCCAAATACCTCCATATCACATCAACTAGAGTTCAGTGTGTGTAGAGTTTCTCCTTTTGAGTAAAGTTAAGATAGGGTGACTCATTCCAGTCTTCATTGTACACTCACCAGCGGGACTCTGCCATCCCTACCCTTGTTAGTTCGATGAAGTTTTCCTCAGTTACTTCTAGCTGAGGTGAGTTCTAATCACCACGAGCGTCACCTGTGAGCTGGGCTCTGCATGGATGGACAGAGGACTGGCCTCATTACTGCCAGGCATTTCCTGCCAGCAAGCACCTCAAGCAGAGGACCATGGGAAGCCTTCGTGAGCCAAAGGGTAAGGACTGATAGTGAATACTGGGGCACCATATGCAGGAAACCAGTGTAGTCAGAGATGTCCTGATACAGAATGGACAAAGCCACCAGAGAACAGGGTGATCCCATCTAACACTGGGATCAGAGTCCCTAGTCTCTACCTGCTGAGTAACAATCTGCAACTAAAGATCACTTTCACAAGGACCTTCAGAGGAGTCTGAGTTCTTTTACCTACTTTCACCTAGTGACCTGAAGCAGGGAAAAAAACCTCATTTGTTGTATTAAAAATATCCACTCTTCCCCCGACTGCTGCCATTTCACAACCTTGCTGGAGGGAGGGAGAGCCAACATGATGAGACAGTTCTTAACTTGATACTCACGCTGTCCAGGTGTGGACTGCACAACTGTAGGCAGAGCCATTCACATGAGCATCGAGGTGACTAAAGCTATCTAGGGCCATGAAGCAGTCTGCCCAAGCCACACACTTGTGAGATCATCAGCTACAGGTTTGACATCAGGTACTGGGACCAGAGTTTCAGTTAATCACAGCACTTGCAGAGCTGAACCTTGAAGTGCAGTCATAGGGCATCTTACCCAACTCTCTGCAGTCCTCTGGGGTCATAAGAGATGCAAAACCTCTTATGGGCGTGGGACTGGAGACTTTTACATACCAAATGGAAGCTGTTCTTTCTATACTTGACCCATGGTCACTGGGGCTTCGATGACTTGCACCCCATCTACCATCTGTATCCACTTGTAGCCTGGAACCCACCGCGTGCTATAGCTTGTTACAGGCTGCATCAAACACATGATGCTTTCTGGAGCTCTCCAGCAAAACCTCTGTTCCTCCCAGGGCCAGGCTACAGTCTTCTCCCTGCCGATTGTCATCCACATCTCTGGCCTCGGCGGAGACCTGATGAGGGATTTCGGGGCCATTTCAGCCCAGCTGAGGACACGTAGCCAATCATCTGTGTGATGGAATCCAGCTGATTCAGCTGGCATGAGCTTAGTAGCAATGGTCTGGAAAAGCAAGAAACCATATACCCAAGAGCTAAAGGTCTTCCTGCCCACAGAACCAGAGCAGTGGCTAATGAAGGGCGGCACACTGATTAGAGCTAGGCTCTGGAGCCAGAGTGCACGCATTTAACAGACAAGGCAAGCTGTGTGACCCTGAGCAGAAACTCAGCCTCTCTGAGCCTCCACTCCTTTGACAGTAAGTGCAATGCTTCAGAAAGAAGCATTATCACATGGAATCACTGAGTTACATGAAGATTTAATGAAATTTTGTCTATGGGACACTTAGCACAGTACTTGGCCTGGCTAGTCAATAAATATTAATCATTAACATTATTCTCTCAACAATGATCCATATTTACAATTCAAATATCAAAATTCTGCACCAATCTAACTACCTAGAACACTCACTATTCTGACATTTGGATCAATAATCTTGGCTTGGTATATAATTCCATGGTTCTGGGGCTTGCCTAGCAAGCACAAGGTTCCTGGTAACCACATACAACAATACTGGGAGTGGTGACTCACGTCCACCAGCAATCAATACCACACACCACAATGCCGGATGTGGTAGCTCACATTTGTAATCCCAGCATTTGGGAGGCAGAGGCAGGAGGATTGCTGAGTTCCAGGCTTGCCTGGGCTACATAGTGAGCTCAGGGCCAGCCTGAACTACAAAGCGAGACCCTGGAAAGAAAGAAAGAGAAAGAGAGAAAGA
>PVIC010025734.1:0-13908 GCA_004025085.1 Thryonomys swinderianus
CACCTGTGTACAGATGAATCCCACACCTCCAGCACCGTCTTTGTCTGTGCCCTAAATGCAGAATCCCACACCCAACCGCCTCCTCAGTGTGCCATCGAGATGGCCCCGATTGCCTCAGACTCAACCTGTTCCAAATTAAATGTATCCCCTCATCCTGAACGCGTCTCCTCACCCTAGGTTCTCACTCCATAAGTAACACCTTCACCCACACTGCTGACCCAGCCGCCAAAGCCAAAAACCCGAGAAACACTCCAGACTCTTCCTGGGGCCTCAGTGCCTCCCCCCAGCCCCCAGGTCCTGGCCATTCTTTCTCTTAAGCAGGCTTCAAGTCAGCTCCTTTCTCTAAATACCCACAGCTGCCACAACTCCCACATGGGGATGAGGAAGTAGCTCAGCGGTAAAGCACTAACCGTGAGGTCCTGGGTTCAACACCCTGCATCACTGAAAGAAGAAACTCCCACATGGACAACTGTAGCAGCATCCTTACAGGTCTCTCCCTATTTATCTTAAAGTAGATAAAATCTGCTTTAGCTCTGTAAGGATGTAAAGCCCTGTAAGGATGCTGCTTAAAATCTTCAGTTACCAACACAGTGATAGACACACTGTTCAGTGGAACAGATTTGGGAATCCAAGAATACATTTCTAGTTGTATCAGTTAGCTTTCCATCACTAGGACAAAATACCTGACACACACAACCTAAAAGACAAAAGGTTTATTTGGACTCGTGGTTTCAAAGATGGCTGGTTCCAAGGCCAAAATACTTGTGATACCAGGGCAGGGAAGAGGAGAAATGCTCACTTCCTGGCAGCCTGGAAGCAGAGTGAGAAAAAAAAGTCCAAGAATAGATACACTCTGCAAATGGCTGTCCCCAGTGACCCTTTCCTCCAAGTAGGCCTCACCTCCAAAGTGTCCACAACTTCCCAGTATCACCATCAAATTATGACCTTATCAACATATTAATTTACCAGTGAAGTTAAAGCTCTTCTTAACTTCCTAGAACCCCATCATCAACCAAACCTTGTTACAATGAGCCTTTTAGGCAGAATTTCAGATACCAACCATAACAATGTTCAATTAATGCTCATAAAGAATGCAAAAATGATCAATAGGGAATTCCTTTTTAGTCTACAATGAATTGTTCTGTGACCTCCAGATATCTAGATCTAAAAGAATGAAACTGGATCTCTACCTCACACCATATAGAAAGATTAACTCAAATAGATCATAGTATAAATAGATCAAAGAGCTAAAATGATACAGCTCTTAGAAGAAAATGTAGGGGCTTTGTATTTAGCAATAGTTTCTTAAATACAATAGTATCTCAGATAATTTCTTAAATACAATGTTTCTTAGTTGGGTGTGGTGGCCATGTCTGTAATCCCAGCACTTGGGAGGCAGAGACAGGAGGATTGCTGAGTTCAAGGCTTGCCTGGGCTACATAGTGAGCGCAGAGCCAGCCTGAACTACAAAGCAAGACCCTGTCTCAAAAAAAACCCAAAAAAGCTTCATTCCTGAAAGAGTTAAAGTTATTGTATCACTGTGATGCAAGCATATCTATGTTTATAGCAGCTCATTTGATGAGAGCTAAATCTTAGAAGCAGCCTACATGCCCATTAATGGATAGTTAAAGAAAATGTGGAATTTATTTATACACAATGGAATACTACTTTGTCATAAAGAAGGATAACTCAAGTTATTTGCAGGGAAATGGATGCACTGTGAGATCATAATGATAAGTGAAATAGATGGACAAGCTTAAATACCATGTAGTTTTGATACCACATGATGGCTCTAACAGATTCCAGGCTCTTGTGTACGATGAGCATAGAATTGCAAGTGTATATCCAATGGTAAAAGAAACTGCAGCTATAATTATTGAAGATAACAGGGTGATGAGCTCAGGGCAGGTCCATGCCAACAGAAACAAAAAGATGGCATTAACAAAAAAGTGGTCTCAAGACAGTAGGAAAATAAAAGACACCCCAATAAATGAGGCTTTCAGATTTTAAAAGAAGTACACCCACTTTGGGTGCCTCTCACTGGGTCTCTGGGTAAGGCTGACAGAATTCTGATTGATCTCAGAAACTCCCAACACATATGCTTGACCCAGAATCCACTCTAATTAAATTAATGCATGAGATGAAGTCCACATGTAACAACCTTTTGTTTTGTTTTCCATTTTTGAGACAGGATCCACTGTGTGGGCTGTGGATCCTGAATTCAAGTGATGCCCCTGCCTTGGCCTCCCAGGGCTGCGATTACAGCCTTTAAACTGGTGTAAAAGTGAACGTTTAATGCATGGGGAAGAGGTTACTGCAGTTCAAGCCAGGGGAGCTAACCACATGTGCTCTAGCTGGAGCAATGGAGATTTCCAGGGTCTTTGTTATTTTTATTTCTGCTTCTCTTAGAACAATGGAAGGAGGAACAGCTCTTGGGTATTGCCCAATTCAGCTGGGGGGGGGGGGTGTCTTCCCTGCACCCATTGTGCTGGCTGTACTAATTGCTCTTCTATGCGAAACCTAATCAGAAAAAAGTGAAAAATAAAAGACTGACATTAGGGAAAAGGGGGAAAAGATATAATAATCCAATCTGGATAGTGTAACTAAAAGTATACCTTTGTTTAGTATAATCGTCTTGTGTTTATATCTTTTTGCTGGCTAGTCTCTGTATTTATGGTAGCTAACTGGATACTTATAAAATAAATAAATGAATCTGACACAGGCAAAAAACTTTTTAATTAAAAAAAGGGGGGAGGAAGGAGAAAAAAAGAAATTGAGATGTATTATACATATGTACCAACTCTCCACAATGAATGTTATTCTATATGGCAAACATAGCCTATAAAACATTTAAATGACTTTTAAGTAACTGGAAAAATAAGCAAATAAATGTCCTTCAAAGGACACTATTTAAAAATATTTGCAAACTATACATAGAATGAGGGAATAGTATTCAGAATATATGAAGACTTATGACAACTCAACAATAAAAATGTGAATACACCAATTTTTAAATGACCAAAAGATCTATACAGAAATTTCTCTGAAAAAGATAAAAGAGGTATCTAATAAGCATACAAAGAGATGTTCGACATCACTTGTCACTAGAGAAAAATAAATGAAAGCCACCGTGAGATACTTTGTGCTCACTAGGATGGCTCTCATCAGAAACACAGACAATAACAAGGGTTGCCATGGGGAAATTAGAACCCTCATACTTTGTTAGCAGAGATATAAAATTGTGCAGTCACTATAGAAAACAGTTTGGCAATTCTTCATTAATTTAAATGTGGAGTTACCATATGATCCAGGAATTTCACATCAAGGTAAACACCCAAGAAATTTAAAAATGTATAAGATCTACACAAAAACTTGCACATGAGGGCCAGAGATTTAGCTCAGTGGGTCCGCGTCTGCCTTGTAATCATAAGGTCGGGATTTTGATCCCCATAACCACATACCACAATGCTGGACGTGATGACTTACTCCCACCAGCAATCAGTACCACACACCATAATCGTGGGTGTGGTGGCTCATGCCTGTAATCCCAGCACTGGGAAGGCAGAGGCAGGAGGACTGCTGAGTTTAGGGCTGGTCTACATAGTGAGCTCAGTACCAGCCTGAACTACAAAGCAAGACCCTGTCTCAAAAAAAAAAAAAATTTACACATGAATATTTACAGCAACATTCTTCTTACTGGTCCAAAAAAGTAGAAGCAACTCAAGTATCCAGAATATTATTCTGCAGGAAAAAGGAAGCATAGGACTGAACACTGCAAAGGAAGCACGGATGAACACTGCAAACAACACTGCAAATGAAAGAAGCCAGACCCAAAAGCCAAATGCTGCTCAACTCTATTTATAGGAAATGTCCAGATTAGGCAAATCCAGAGAGGGAAAGTGGATCAGTGGTTTCTGGAGACTGGAGGAGGAAGAACAGGGAGTGATTGCTAATGAGTGTAGGATTCCTCTGGGGACTACGAAAATGTTCTGAAACTGGACAGTGGTGATGGTTGTCTAACTTTAAGAATATGCTGAATTGTATATTTTAAAGGGTCACTTACAGTATGTGAAATTATATATCTCATTGTTTTTTTTTTTCCTTGACACAGGGTCTCACTTTGTAGTTCAGGCTGGCCCTGAGCTCACTATGTAGCCCAGGCAAGCCTCCAGTTCACAGAAATATTCCTGCCTCTGCCTCCTAAGTGCTGGGATTACAAGTGTGAGCCACCACACTCAGCACTGTGGTGTGTGGTACTGATTGCCGGTTGGCATTAGCCACCAAGGCCTGGTATTGTTGTATGTGGTTACTGGGTATCGAACCAGGGACCTTACACTTGCCAGGCAGGCTCTGGAACCACTGAGCTAAATCTCTGGCCCTATATCTCACACGTATAAAAAAAAACCAACCTTGGGTGGCTCCTCATGGCCCAGGACCTTTTGTGATATATGCCTGGCCTGACCTTCCCATCCCAAGCCTTGCTAGTTATTCTGCTGATCACTGCTCAGAAAAGCAGGGCTGCTGTAATGTCTTTTGTTTTTCATGACTGGGGATTGAACCCAGGACTTTTGCACTGAGCTAGTGTCTTGTCCAGTCACTAAGCTGGGTTCAAATTTTTGATCCTCCTGCCTCAGTCTCCCAGAGTGCTGGTATTAACAGGCATGAGCTCTTATGCCCAACTAATGTTTTTAAACAATGAATTTAACATTGGGACTTGACATTAGCCCTGGGAAGTGGGTAAGTAGTTTCTCTAAGTCCATTGCCCCTGAGCCTAATGTATGAGCTGGAACAGCATCTGACTAAGCATAACCAAGTCAACTCCTCGGTCTCTCCTTCCTAACTATACAGATTTCTGTTGAAGGCAACCCTGTCTCAGAACTACATGAAGGGCATTCTGGGAAACACAGCTCTGGCTTACACGGACACAATCCAAAGCCTCCTGCAGCTTTTCTTATGCCTTGGCCGCTTAAGCCTGTGCCACAGGTCTCACTCCTCCCACCCATTCACACCTGTTCATCCTTCTAATCTCAGCTACCTCTGGGCACCTCTTGGCCCCTCCCCCAGACTTCAGCAGGCCCTCCACTAACCCCACGGTCCACATTATGAAGTTGTGGAAGTTGTGCTCAACTCCAAGGGCGCAGTTCCCATTTATCACAGTCATCTCTATATGACTTTCCCATGGACAGCAGTAAAGTGGCCACAGCAAGGGGAATTTTTTCTAAACCGAATACAAGTGTTAATAGGCTGTATAATAATAATGTACTTCCTTTATCCCATTGGCCAAACACCTCACCTGACCAGGACCCCAGCATTTAGCATAGGGCCTAGCACATAGCAGACACTTCATAAAATTCAAGAGTAAATGAATACCTGGGAGCCATGTAAACAATATTATAATAGAGCTATAAAGAGTCAATTTACATCTAAGGTTACTGATAGATCTCAGAGTGGTGGATAAATCATAGATCATGACACCAATAGGTACTCAATGTTTAGTGAGTAAATAAAAAAATATACATATATATGTCTCATTACTACCTGCATTTAAGAGATTCAAGAATATAATAAATGGAGATGCATGAAAACATAAAAAGATGATAAACTGAGGTACTATTAAGAGGACTGTACAACAGTGTATGTTTAAAATGACTTTACCTAAGAATGTGCTATGCCAGCAATCCCAAAATGTAGGAGGAAGAGCCAAGAGGATCACCGAAGTTCAAAGTCAACCTGAACTACATAATGAGACCCTGTCTCAAACAAAAACAAAAACAAAAACAAAACAGGGGCTGGGGATTTAGCTCAGTGGTTCCGGTGTCTGGCTCACAAACCCAAGGTTCCAAATTCGATCCCCCATAACCACATACCACAATATTGGGTGTGGTGGCTCACACCTGTAATCCTAGCACTAGGGAGGCAGAGACAGGAAGATTTCTGAGTTTGAGGTTTGCCTGGGCTACATAGTGAGCTCAAGTCCAAGCTGAACTACAAAGCAAGACCCAGTCTCAAAAACAAAACAAAATGGGCTCATGCCTGTAATCCCAGCACTCGGGAGGCAGAGGCAGGAGGATTGCTAAATTTGAGGCTTGCCTGGGCTACATAGTGAGCTCAGGGCCAGTCTGGACTACAAAGCGAGACCCTGTCTCAAAAAAAAAAAAAAAAAAAAAAAAAAAAACAGGGAGCTGGAGATTTAGCTCAGTGGTTCTGGCACCTGCCTCATAAGTGCAAGGTCCTGAGTTCAAACCCAGTAACCACATACAATGCTGGGCGTGGTGACTCACGCCCACCAGCAATCAATACCACATACCACAGTGCTAGGCGTGGTGGCTCACGCCTGTAATCCCAGCACTCGGGAGGCAGAGACAGGAGGATTGCTGAGTTCGAGGCTTGCCTGGACTACATAGTGAGCTCAGAGCCAGCCTGAACTACAAAGCGAGACCCTGTCTAAAAAAAGAAAAGTGTAGCTATCTAGGGGCTGAGAGAGGAGTGAACGGAAAGAAACCTGAAGTATGTGCAGGAGCTGAATGGAAGGCAGTAAGTAATGGTCCAGAGTACAGATTTGGGAGCCAGGCATCACTCCTTATCATTGATTTGTTGTGTGACTTCCGGTAAGTTACTTCACCTCATTGTGCCTCAATGTAGTTAGCTATAAAACTGAGCACCACCCTGGAGGGAATGTAGAATTCACCAGAGAGCAGAATACAAATATTTTCTAAATAAACACACATGTACACATAAGTAGCATCCATGCTCTAACAAACAAAGAAAATGAAATTGACTAATTATTTGGTTTCTCAAAGCCAAGGGGAAAGGTGGGTGTTCTCTAAGGAAGCTGCTGTCAGGGTCCCCATCTAAGTAGCTAGAAGGCAGCATAGCACTTCTACTCTGAAAATATATAGGTTTAAAAGCATCCAGACAAATGCCCCAGCTGCTAAGCACATCTAGTTGAGAGGGTATCGCATTAGCATATTGTTATTTAAGGAATTATAGCTCTTAGGATACCAGCTTCTGCACAATAAAATGATTTTTAAGACAACATTTAAAATCCCTGATTAAAACATAATGCTCTGTTTAGTTACTGCCATAAAATGTTCCATTTGCAAATTACAGCCTAGCGGATTTAATTTACTTTCAGCTGACACCCATATTAGACGTGATGGACCAGCCAGGCGCAGCAAGGCTGCAAGCTCTGGAACAGCATCGAAGGCCCCGAGCTTGCGAGCGCCATCACCGGACCTTTTACGAGGAGGGGACATGGCCAGGCACCTGCGCAGCACATCCCCGAGTGTCCCCTGAGTGGCCTGCACACATGGTCCTTCCCACAGTCTGTCCTCACCCTGCTGGGGTTGGGCCTTGCCAGAACACTGTGTCCAGAAAGCAGAGACCAAACGCTGGTGACCCACGGGCCAAGGGCAGCCACCTCATTCTGTGCCTGGATCAAATCATGATTTCTAAAAATATGAGCCAACACTTAACTATCAGGAGAGCTCACTTAAAAATTTGAAGTTTGGTCACTCTTAAAAAATGGAAGGAACTGGCAAGGCCTTGGTGCTGTTGTCATGGTAACAAAAGGCTAGTGTTTGGGAGACCGTGTACTTTCCATTTGTCACAATCCCTCCTATTCCATACTGTCCCCCTCACCTTCAGGAGGGCCAGACTCCCTGGAATCCTGTGTGTTGGTGCACGTGAGACGCTGTTTTTCAGCGGGTTGAGAAACACTGCCTGACTCATTCCAGGTTCCAGCAGGAAACAGCTGGCTCATTTGTGCTGGGCTATTGAGGAGAATTTAGTAGGGGGTTTATGTATAAAAGTATGGCCAGGGCCCCAGAAAAGCAACAGGGAGTGAATGATACCGGGTACTAACACAGGGGAGCGCGTACCTTCCTAAATCTGAAGGCACGAGGGCAGGGGGCCAGGAGGGAGGGCGAGACCAAGGGCAGCCAGCCCAAGGATGGAAGCCCCCGAAACAGTGCTTCGAATGCACCCCCAGTCTTCTCCGGGGCACCAGAGGCCAGAAGCAGGCAAAGGGGGTCTGTGCAGCTCAGTCTCCTAACACTCAGCCTGGGAGGAGGAGACAGGAAGGATCTGAAAGAAGGTCCAATAGAAGACAGCCAGCATCTGCCACGTCCCTCAGAAGTGACAAGACCGAAAGTACAGGGCCCTGGAGGGGAGCAAATGTGCCCAGACAGAAGAGCGCATCGTTTTGTGCGGAAGTTATCGGAGGTGCAAGCGCCTGCTCCTCTTCTCCGTCGCCGCCCCCTCCCTGGGCCCCCTGGGTGTCCCACTTTGCTTCTGGAACACTGGGAGAGCTGCCCCTGCTGCCCGCACCTGCCTCTCTGCTCTTCCCACCCCGCAGCACCGCCCCGAGGTTTTACGTGCAGTTGGGGAAGGAGAGGCCCATCAGTGCTGTAAGACAGGACCCTCCCCGCCCTCCCCACGCCACCATCTGTGTGCTCAGGCGGGGACTGGCCACAGCTCAGGCACCTGTCTTCCCTGACCTGCGTTCAAGGACCTCGCTGGCTTCTGTTGCTGCTGCTTGGTAAGGAAGAGCATCCCGGCTGGGCGGAGGGCAGCACAGCCTGCGGGAAGTTTGCTGGGGGGAAGGAGCTGGATGCCCTATTTTGGCCCCACCTTCAAGAGGCATTCTCCAATTCAAATTTATGAAGAATGAAGCTGAACCTCCTTATCTGATCTCTGTCTCCTGTGCCCTATGTTGACTATTTGGTTTGGGAGTGAGCCCCATCTTGTGTTTGAGGAATCCCCACTTCACAAGACTTGGAGGGAGCAAACCCAGCTCCCACTGTAGAAGCCCATCAAGCCAGTTAGTTGCTTTCCCAGCCTCCCCTGCTGCTGGGGAACAGAAGAGGACTCAGATACAGCCAACCAGAGAGGGGGCTGTGGCTTGGAGGCTCAGGAAGGCAGCACTGCAACTGCTGCCAGTCCTGCTCCAAAGCATCAGGTGAGCAACAGTGCAGACTGGGGTGTCTGTTCAGTAGTGGCAATGGTGACGGCCACGGTGGTAGCTATGGTGGTAGAAGCAGCCATCTGACCACTGCAGTTCTGTGGCCTGACTGAGGTGTGTGGTTTAGCCACATAGTCACTGAGTTTGACTCTGCAGCCCTCCCAGGAACTGTGTGAACTACTCAAGACCCTGTCAGTACACTCCTTTTCTGCCCAAACCCAATCTCCTTCCATGCAACTCAGGACTCCAACCAACCCCTGCGCATGCATCCTCCAGGAGCTGGAACTCAAGAGGAAAGAGGCAGCTGCCTATCATCTATGTATTAATCAAAACTTCCTTGATTGTAAAAAAAAAACAAATAAACAACAAAAAAAAAACAAGAAGAAGGAGATGGAGAAGAGAAGGAGGAGAAGGAGAAGGAGAAGAAGCAAATCCTCTAATGAAAAATAAAGGTGTATGTTCCTTCTCACAAGGCTGGTCATGAGACAGAGGGGCAGGGCATGCTAAAATTGGCTAGAAAGAAGGCATGACAAGATGCCAAGGCACATGTGCAGAGCAATTCCCAAACCCCTGCACATGGACTTCTTGCGAGAATTTGAGCATGTTTTCCACAGGTTGGCCTAGACTTGATGCCCACTTGGAGAGTGGGTGATATAAAAAGGACAGTCCACACTGAGTTTTTACCACCATGTTCCCTCTTGCATGGTGGCCCACCCTCACGCTGTTGGGTGTACTTCTTTTCCTACTTGGCCCAGACTCACATTGCAGAGCCTGTTGTTTTTTTTTCTACCTTCATTTTTATTTATTATTATTTTTCGAGACAGGGTCTCACTATGTAGTTCAGGTTGGTCTTGAACTCACTAAGTAGCCCAGCTGGCCTCAAACTTGATGATCCTCCTGTCAGCCTTCTGCAGAATAGGATTACATCCCACCATGCCCAGGCTCTCTTCTTGCCTTTAATAAGACTTTGCCTTCATTCCCACTTATCTTGACCAGTTCTTTGCTCAAAGTTCAAAGAACCTGCCTCGCAAGTCCATAGGCCCTGAGTTCAATACCCAGTACCAAAAAAGAGAACCTAGGAACACCTCCAGAAGGAGGGTCCAGCACCCCAAAACCTGGTAACAGTCAGGCAAAGCTAGATCCAAATGTGCACTAAGAAACTGATTTTTCTGCCTCTTCTTAATATTTTTCTAGTTACCAACTGCATCTTCAGCTTCTCACAGAGACCACGCCCCCTGGAACTGCAGGCCCTCTTTTTTTTTTTTTTTTTTTTTTTTTTTTTTTTTTTTTTTTTTTTTTTCTGAAACAGGGTCTCGCTTTGTAGTTCAGGCTGGTCCTGAGCTCACTATGTACCCAGGCAAACCTCAAACTCAGCAATCCTCCTGCCTCTGCCTCCCAAGTGCTGGGATTACAGGCGTGAGCCACCAGGCCAGCCGCCTGCAGGTCCTCTGTACAGCAATAAAATGTCCATGATAGTGCCCCAAACTGATACCCACTCCCACCCCCATACCGGCGGACAAAAACTATGTCTCCTCTAGAAGACACAAATCCTGGAATATCTAGACTGGGTCACAGGGACATATAACAGTGACGGGAAAATGAAGGGTGTTGATCGACTTAATGATTTGGACCTTCCCATTTCCCAAACTGTAATAAAGCAAATGCCTATTGTTTAAACCCCCAGTACATGATATTCTGTTTTGGCAGCCCTAGAAAATATGATAGTGGCTAAGAACTTGGAAGAACTGAGTCACTGCATGAAGCAAAAGGGTCAGCCACACTCCAAGCTCAGTCTCCTAGAGCTAGTTTTTATAGACTCCCTCTCCAAGACAACAAAACCTGGCGTGTGCTTCTGCAGGGCCTCCGGCACCTCATCTGTGAGATGAGAAAACCATCCTCTGCTTCCTGAACGCGCCATCCCCCAGGCAGAGCCCCCCTCTTCCATCCCATTGCTGGAGCAGCCTCCTCATTGGCATCCGCACCCAGGCTCACTTCCACCAACTCCAGCCCCACTTGGCAGCCAGTGCAAACTTTCCAAACCCCCTAATATTTCCCTAACAAACAACCTGGCTCCTCTACACATTCTCCAGCCCTCAGAAGCAAGCCCATGTGGCTTCCCAGGCCTGCAGGGATTAGACCCCTGCCACCCCTCCAGCCTCATCTCCATACCTCCCATCCCAAGCGCCATGATGCTCCGGCCCAGTCTGGGGCTCCTGCTCTTGTCACACTCTGGTCCTTTCTCTCGCCTTGGCTCGCTCATCCTTAGACTACAGGTGGACATTACTTCTTCTGGAAGCCCTCCCTGGCCTCAGGGCCCATGCTGACACCTCCGCTGCACTCCCACAGCTACGGCTTCCGCACTGGATCCGAAGTGCCTCTGTCCTCATCTACTTCCCTGCAGTGTCAAGAATTCTCCTGGGGGCTGGGATTACGGCAGAATCCTGGGCTCTGGCACAGGACCTGGAATACCATCCTAGGCTCTCAGTAAACATTCGTTAACTGCATTTGTTTTCTTTTGCTGCTTTTCTGACTTCCCACATAAATCCTGTAGAACTACTCTGGTGGAGGGTATAGGTCAAAAATTGGACACGAGTGTCATCCATTCAGGGAGCTAACCTGGAGAATGTTTCCTTGCACATTCACATTGGTGGCAGGATTGGATTCTGCACAGGTTGTATTATTATAGGTAGGAAAGCTAGTCAGACATGTACTAGGTAGATAGTTTAGGGCTGGCCCTGGAAAAGCCCACCTGGAGGACAGTCAAGACCTTCATTAGAGGTCAGCATTATCAAAGAGAAAAAAGCCCCACTCACATAAGACAATAGCAGCTATTGACATCTCCCGGGTAGAGGGGGTAGAGATCAAGACCTTGACCCTTCTAGAAGAGTCTCCTGACTAAAGACCCTATAGAGGGCCCAGAGATTTAGCTCAGTGGTTCCAGAGCCTGCCTAGCAAGCACAAGGTCCCTGGTTCCATCCAGTAACCACATACAACAATACTGGCTGTGGTGACTCACGCCCACCAGCAATCAGTATCACACACCACAATGGCAGGGTTGGTGGCTCATGCTTGTAATCCCGAGGCAGAGACATGAGGATTGCTGAGTTGGAGGCTTGCCTGGGGTACACAGTGAGCTCAGGGCCAGCCTGAACTACAAAGCTAGACCCTGTCTCAAAATAAAAAGGACCCTATACACTTGCTCTGTGACTTGATTTCTCATTGGACCCCCTTTGATTAGTATTGTTTAAGCAACACTACTTGTTGTAATCCCATTGGTTAACCATGGTTTACCCATTTCTTTTAAATCTCATTGGAAGCCCCCACCTTGAACTGGCCCCATCTTGTGGCTTTGCTCCATAAAAGTCCTCTGAAAAGTGAGGTGGTTGGGTTACCCACCTCTCCAGGTTACCCCTTCTGTCTATCTTAGGCAGAAGCTTTTCTCTCAATACAGTTTTCCTACTCTAACTTCCACTGTTTATTCCTAAAATTCATTCTTCAATTTTAGAGAACAGAAACCCTGGTTTCAGATTGGGAGCTAGAACTTGCTCCCCCATATCAGTACCACATAAAAAAAAAATAGGAGCTGGGCGTGGTGGCTCATGCCTGTAATCTCAGCACTCAGGAGGCAGAGGCAGAGGCAGAGGATTGCTGAGTTCGGGGTTTGCCTGGGCTACATAGTGAGCTCAGGGCCAGTTTGAACTACAAAGCGAGACCCTGTCTCAAAAAAAAAAAAAAGAGGACATAAATTTCTCTCAAGTTTTTCCTGCTAGTCAGTGGCACACACTTGTAATCCCCCACTCTGGGAGGCTGAAGTAGGAAGATCACAAGTTTGAATCCTGCCTGTACAATTCAGTAACTTAGCAAGACCCTATCTCAAAAATTTAAAGTGTGTGTGGGTTTGTGCACATACTCGTGCTTATGTGCACACTCACTGGGGAGGGAGCTCAGTGAGTAGGCCTTGGGTTTCAAATAGAATAGAAGAAATAAAGATAAGTAGAAAGGAGACAAAGAAAATTATAATTTTTCTTTGTTCAAGACAGTCCTGCTGTGTAGTTCAAGCTGGCCTGTACGCTCAACAGTCCTCTTGCCTCTGCATCCTGACAGTGCTGAGATTATGGTCATGCACTATCTTGCCCAGTTGAAAATCATAATTTTTAAACTGTACTTTAAATATAAATTAAAAAACAGACACTGCAGTTTCAGAACACAAGTATTACTAGTGCCTTTTTCCCTTCCAGGAAACTCCTTTAAAAAGTACTTGTTTTCCTAAGATTTTTAAGTCAACTAGGGCCTGACCTTATCTTTCACCTATAAATTTCATGACTTCCTATGAACCTCTTCAAGAACATATCTCAGCTTCAAACACATGTATGGAAATGGTTTGCATTCTAACACAGTCTGCCCAGATGGACACACAAGACAGACACTAGGGATACGAGTTCTGTTTAACCCATCTTGAGGACACCCCCACATAAAATCCCCAATCCTGGACCACAAGGCGCCTCTCTCTCCAAAGGCCCACTTTCTATTCTCTTTGGGTATGTTCTTTTATGATTCTTCCTAGGCTTGAGGATTTAGCTCAAGTGCTATTGTGCCTACCTTGGAAGATTCTTCCTAATAAAGCTTTTCATGCTTCTTACTGATGTTGCGGATCACTTTGGTTCGTACTCAGGCTCATCTGCTCTGTGCTGACCAAATCAAAGAAAGCCATTTAGTTTGGTAAATGGGCAAATGGAAAAAAAGTTTATTCAAAGCTAGCTCTGAAGAGATGGTGGGGCCCATTTGCCTCAAATTAATATAGGGCACGAAGTAATCCAAATAAGGGAAGTATTATAACTCCCAAATTGTTAGACATCTGAAATGTGAGTTCACGTGCTCTATTAAGAGTAGGAAAAATTGGGCCAGAGATTTAACTCAGAGGTTCTAGCGCCTGCCTCGCAAGCACA
>PVIC010025734.1:14008-25072 GCA_004025085.1 Thryonomys swinderianus
TAAAAAAAAAAAAAAAAAAAAAAAAAAAAAAAAAAGAGTAGGAAAAATTGTCAGGCATGGTGGCCTATGCCTGTAATCCCAGCACTCAGGAGGCAGAGGCAGGAAGACTGCTGAGTTGGAGGCTTGTCTGGGCTATAGAGTGAGCTCAGGGCCAGCCTGAACTACAAAGTGAGACCCTGTCTCAAAAAAAAAGGTATTTTATTGAGCAAACACATTAGGTGAGGTGGGTTCAAGGTAGGATGAATACAGTCAACTAATAGTCAACCAATATAGTCACAAGTATAGTCCCTTAGGTAATATTGATCCAATGGGAAACCACAAGGTGAGACAAAACTATGAGTAACCAATAAGTTATAATGAGTACAGTCACTTAGGGAATATTGATGAAATGACAATCAAATGGAGAAGACAGTCAGGTAGCAAAGTCTATGTATGGAACAAAGACCTTCCCCAGAAGGAATGGGCTAGGGAGATTTTGGTCTCCACCTAAATTGACTGATACTTAGAAAATCAATCACTGCTGTTCAGCTCTAAAGGAAGTATGTGGGGGCAGTACTTCTTTTTTTATAATGCTGAGCTTCCTCACTGTATCTGGACTGCCTTTCATACTGACTCCTGCAAGGTCAGCCCCAACTGCATACAAGATGTCTAATTAACTTTCTACAATAAAAATCATGGAGATGTGTTGGGTCTTTTATACCAAGGAAGGGAGCAGAGGGAATACAATGAGACAATAGATATGTCCAGACTTGTTTTATCCTTTCCTTTTTTTTTTTTGGCTTGTTTTTTGAGACAGATCTCTCTGTAGACTAGGCTGGCCTGGAACTCACTGGGATACTCTTGTTTCACCCTCCTGAGTGCTGGGATCATAGGTGTGCACCACCTTGCGCGCCTCCCACCCCCACCTATAATCCCTTCTCAGACCCTGCTCTCTGCCTCTCTTGCCTAAGGAAATGAAACTGGATTTTAACATCCTGGTACCAGCATCCGTACATTCTTATCCATTCATCTGGGCTGCTGAGAGGTAGGGCAGCCGTTCAAACCCTGGGCATAAGGAAGTTTACAGAAGCCACTTGTTTCTAAAGGGAAAAAAACCTAATTTTTAAAGTTCTATTTTGCAGTGCTGGTTAGTGATACAGCTTGAAAATTCTTTTTCTGTGATTGATATCAGCAAACCTGCAAATTGCCCTGTGGATGGGGTCAGTCAAGATTCCCTGTCTACACTGTGGGGAGTCTCCTTAGATCCTGTCCAGTGACAAATTAAATCCCTAGTAAGGAAAAATAAAAGGAAGAAAGAAAATTAAAAAATCTTTCTGCTGAAAACACAAATTTGAAGTGTATTTTCAGTATCAATTACATTAAAATTTGCCTAGTGTTATGACAGAGACCTGTAATCCTAGGATTCAAGAGGCTGAGATAGGAAGAATCCTGAGAGTTCCAGGCCAACCTGGGCTACACAGTGATTTCAAGGTCAGCATAAACTACATAGAGAGACCTTGTCTCAAAAATATAAAAAAATAAAAAAAGGGCCAGGGAGTCTGCCTGGCAAGTACAAGGTCCAGAGTTGGATCCTGGTACCACATACCAGAATGCTGTGTTTGGTGGCTCAGGCCTCTAATCTCAGCACTCAGGAGGCAGAGGCAGGAGGATTGCTATTAGTTCGAGGCTAACCTGGGCTATACAGAGAGTCAGGGCGAGACCCTGTCTCAAAAAACATTTTTTAAATTATTATCTTTATTTAAACTGTTGTTTTCAAAAGTTTTCCTAAATGTTGCAACAGGGAATCTTACTTTTTGTTATCAATTCTTTACTTATCTCCACTGTGGTTAGAGACAAAATTTGTACAATTCCATTTCTTTTATAAAGTCATCAATTACATTTGTGAAGATGGAGCCCTCATGAATCATCCAATTAACTAATGAAAAGTTGCACCTTTTAACACCATTGTTTTAGTGATTAATTTTAATCTAGGAATTTTGGAAGGACACATTCAAATCATAGCAACTAATGAGTTCCATACCTTCTGGTACCCATAGTGAATCTTTCTTTTTCCACTTCTATCAATGTTCACTCTATAGCATAGTTTGAAGCTACACAATTATATGAATACAACTTAGAATTATTATGAATTCCTGGTGAGCTGAACCTTCTCTCATTATAGCTTGTGTATATTAGTCATCTTTTGCTAAGTGAGGCTACAATAACAGAATGAGACCATGAATCATGCATTGCCTCTTAAACTGCCCTCTCGGAAATGGTGCATATTTAATATTACACTAGTCAAAATCACTTGACCACACCTACCTCCAAAACCTCTGTGGCTTAAAACAACAGAGTTAATTTCCCATTTATTTTTTTTCTGATAACCCGGATCGAGCTCAGGATCTTGTGCTTGCCAGGCAGGCATAGTACGACTGAGCCTCATTTCTATATTCCTATATTTCCAGGCTGATTTCTCATTTATCTTGTGTGTTCTTTAGGCATTATTTGTGGCACTATTCATTCTTCATTCTGTTATCTTTACTAAAAATTGTAGGTATGTTATAGTTTAGATCTAAACCGCCCCCCATCCCATATATTTGGATAGTGACTGGATTATGGAGATTTAAGAGCTGACTCGCTTGCTGTTAGGAGGTGAGGTCTCGTTGGAAGAGTGTATCTCTTTTCCCTGTTCTTCACCTGAGCTTTCTCTGCTTCCTGGATGCAACGATGTGAGTGCCTTTCCTCTGCCCAGGCCGTTCTACCACAACATTCTTCCGTGGAGCCAGCTGGCCAACTATATACTAAAACTTTAACGAACTGTAACCCAAAACACCTCTTCAGAGTTGTGGGGTGGGATTAGGGTTAACCTAACTTTTATGGACAAGAGAAGGGTCTTAGGATTGTTCAAGTGTTTACCACTTGAATTCTTCACCTCTCCTGGTATGCAAACCTTTTGTTATAAACCTTCATAGTTCTGTCCTGCTATAACTCTGCACTTAGCTGTGTTATTTGCTCTAGTCAATGAGATGTAAGAAGACCCTAAAAGTGTGTTTGGACATTTGTTTATTCCCTTTTGCGTCTCTTGCCAATGCCGTAAGGACTTGGCCAGGGAACCCAAGTGACTAAGTGATATGTGGAACAGTCAAGACCCCCAGAAAAGTCTGTACTAAATCAGCTGACTCTGGACATATAAGTGGGCTCAGGAGAGCTCCCTTACATACTCTGAGCAGACCTCAGATGTGTGAGCAAAAAACAAACGCAGTTGCATCTATTTGAGGTTCTATGGCTGTTTGCTCTGCAAAAGACTACTAACATATATAACAATATATATAATAATAATGCTTTAACTTTGATAATCTTTTAATACTTAATATCCTGTTACTTTTTTTGTTTTACCTTTTTTAATTCCACACATGATAAACTATTGCTTTTTGCTCTTTTGTTTACATTTATTCATATTTTCCATTTTATTTTCTCACCAATCTTAGTTTTCCTGAGAACTTCCTACTGAGATAGTTTTGTTTCTTCCTGAAATATATCTCCTTCTCTTTCTTTTTCTGTGTTCTTAATATGTTGTCCTGGCTAGTCTAGAATTTGTAAACTCAAGTAATCCTGCCTTAATTCCCAAGTAACTGGGATTACTGAAATGTGAGACTATTTCTAGCTTCTGAAATATACCTTCTAGAAAATCATTCAGTTAAATTCTATTAGTAGTAATTCTTAAGTTTTTGGCTGGGGATTTAGGTCAAGTGGTACTGTTCCTACCTTGCAAGCACAAGGGCTGGAGTTCAATCTCTGGGACCACAAAAAAAAAAGAAAAAAGAAAAAAATATTTTAGTTTTGTTGATCTGAAAAGTATTATTTTCATTCTTGAAAGATTATTTTGCTAAGTGTATAATTCTACACATTTTTCTCTTATCACATGAATGCTATTTTAAGCTATTGTTATTATCAGTGCTCTCATTATTGCTGTTGAAAGTCATATGTTAGTTATCATATAAATTCCATCATAATTTGATTTTCCTCTCCATCTGTCATTGCTTGGTGTTCTCTTTCCTTATTTAGGAGGCATTGTGCATGGTAAGGATTTTTATCTTTCATCAAGTTTTGGAAACTCTCAACTATTGTTATTTGACAATTGCCATGTTCAATTCACTTTTTTGTCTCCTATTATGACAGCTAAATATATGATGGACCCTACTCTTTTCTATCTTCTCTCTGGGTTGTATTTTTTCCTTCAAGTCCATCTTCTAGTTCACTAATCTTTCTTCAGCTGTATTACATTTAGTATTAACCATTCCAATGAGTTATACATTTAAAGTATTATGATAAACATGTTTATAACGCTTAAGTGGTTCCTTTCCACATTTACCTGGTGATTTTTTTTGTTGCTGTTGTTTTTTGTTTTCAGACAGGGTCTCATTTTGTAGTTCAGGCTGGTCCTGAGCTCACTTTGTAGCCCAAACAAGACTACAAATCAGCAGTCCTCCTGCCTCTGCCTCCCAAGTAGTGCTGGGATTATAGGTGTAAGCCACTAAGCCAGGCACTATGGTACATGGTACTGATTGCTGGTGGGCATGAGCCTCCAGCCCTACACTGTTGTATGTGGTTTCCGGGAATCAAACCAGGGAATTTGTACTTGCCAGGCAGGCACTAGAACCACTAAATTTAATCTCTGGGCCTACCTGGTGATTTTTGAGAGTATCTTGAACCTCACTCGGAATTTTAGTCCTTTTGTAAAAATATACTTTTTTTATGTTCTGATTCCAAAATATCTAACATCCAACATAGTTTTAAATTTGCATCCGCAGACTGTTTTTTGATTATTTCCTCATGGGTTTTGTGACTTCTGATCCTGAGTTCATATGCATTTGTAAGTCTAACTGTGGGAATTCTTTGAGACAATGATTCTTACAGAGAGGACTTGTGTTTGCTTTGGCCAAGTACCATGATCACTACCTACACAGGTCTACTTTAAACTAAAATGTTCAGTTCATAGGGTTTTGAACCATGCAATGTATAGTCATATGAAAACCAGACCATGACTATAAATCTTCTGGGAGAATGTTTCCCCACCTTCATTTAGAGCCAAAGCAAAGATAGATAAATTTCCTTGCTGCCCATCTCCACAGGACAGATTTTTATGCCCTAGTTTACCCTTCCCCTGAAAGTATAGTCCTTCTTAGGTTCTAACCAAATATTGAAATTTGGTTCTTATCCTGACTGTAATTAGTAGCAGCATGAGTGTTTATCTATCTTTAGAGATTTCCAAAATACTTGTCATTTATGGGACATGCACCAACCCACTGGAACAGGTGCAGATAGTATCTGTTCCTAATTTCTGACATTCAACTCTGCTAACTTCCTAGGTTAGTTTTCCCTAATTTTTCTTCTCTTCAGATGACTTTTTTTTTTTTTTAGACAGAATCTCATTTTGTAGTTCAGGCTGGCCCTGAGCTCACTATGTGAAATAAATCTAAGCAAGACATCTGTTTGGCTCATCCAAAGCTTCTGATAATGAGTAGTACAAACTGGAAATACAGTTTAATGTCATAGGCGCAATCCTTTTTGCTTTACCAGCATTAATATTTGCATGTCACTTCATGGGCATGATAGTGGGTGAATTTGCAAAATTCAGGTTTGCTTAGAGGCAATAAAAAGATAAAGTGGCAAAGCACTTGAAGACCAGTCAACTAGAAATCCTAGTGTGCTATGTGAAAAATATTTTTCCACAATTCTCAATGACTTCTTAATACAGTATTAGCAGGGCCAGAGATTTAGCTCGATGGAGCTATGCTTGCTTCACAAGTGCAAACTGCTGAGTACAAAAACAAATCCCCAGTACAAAAATAAAAGAACAGTATTAGCAAGAAGTTGGTCATATGTTATGACTAGCCCACTTATTAGTTATGAACACAAGATTACCAGAATGATTTGGCCCAGTTAAAAGTCATCCATTGGTCTACTTCACCTGAGATCAAAGGATTCCCCCTATTATCTGAACATAATGAGGGTTTTGTTTCGGTGTGTGTGTTGTGTGTTTTAGGAGAGCCCACAAGCAAAGGGAATTGGTACAGTACCCTGTGGTAACTGTTGGCTAAAGAAGGGGCCTGGAGGACAAATTCTTTTTTTTTTTTTTTTTTTTTTTTTTTTTGAGACAGGGTCTCGCTTTGTAGTCTAGGTGGCCCGGAGCTCACTATGTAGCCCAGGCAAGCCTTGAACTCAACAATCCTCCTGCTTCTGCCTCCCCAATGCCGGGATTACAGGCATGAGCCACCACACCCAGCAGTGCAGGACAAGTTCTTGATCCAAAACCTTCTTTGAAAAGCTGTTTTGTACCAATATTTCTATGCTTCAATATTTCATTTCTTTTCTTTGGTTTTGTTTTCTAGAATTTCCTTGTCAAATTCTCTGGAAAAATCCAGCTCCTCACTGAACACTCCTGCCTGGGTTCTAGAGGCCAAATACAATGGAAACTGAGCACTTTGATCTAAGACAGACAAAATCAAACAGGTGTATTTTATCCAATAAGAGCATCCCCTCTAAATCCAGAAGCAATTCTGACTAAATCTCAGTAGCTGCCAGGAAGTGAAGTTAGTAGGAATTCGCTCCTGCACAGAGGGGCTTAAACAGGCCCAGAGGTATTAAGCAGGGGTATTGGGTAGGGATAGGGTGTGTCTGTTGGGGGTGGCAGAACTGGAGGTTAAAGGTCCACTATCTTTGCGACCCTGCGTCCAACACCATGGCAGCCACATAGAGGGTACTGATTTTTTCCACTGAACATTCACTGAGCATCCACTACTTGCCAACTGCAAGGGTGGGCGGTGTGGAGGCAGTCAAGGATTTTGACATACTATCTCCTAGACAAGGTGATGTACGTCAAGTTCTTAAAAGAGTTTAGAACTCGGTTACTCGCTCCCCAACTTCCACCGGTATACTCAGCCATTAAACCTAACTGACCTGCTCCTGACAGCGCTGCCCAAGGGCCGGACGTCTCCGTGGGGGCCCCCCTGAAGCTCCACCCCGAACGGGATCCCGCATGCGCACAGCGCTGTCTCCCGACGCACTCCCGGAAGTACTGGCGGTTTCGGGGGCGGGACCGGGAAGCGTTTCCGGGGGCGGGAGGCGCAGGTTGAAGCTGTCGCGGTCGCGGCGGCTTGAGGAGGCCTGACTCTGGCGGCGAAGAGGTGCCTCGGGCGGGGTATGTGAGGTCGGAGCCCTTGGCAGGTACAGCGGGGTCCGTATAACACCCGGCAGGGATGAGAGAGAAAAAGCCAGGGGAAAGGTTAAGGACGTTCTGTTTCCCCTCCCCCCCGCGCGCGCCGCCGTCCCCTCCGGGCCTATCCGGTAGACCAGGATGTCGAGGCGCGTGGGGCCGGGTACCCCAAGGCCCGGTGCCCTGGGTCGGACCGCCGCGAACTCTAGCCCGCCAGGAGAACCGACTGCGACACCAAGACTCCCCCACCCCCGCAGCTTCTCGCCAAGGTCACCCCGCTGTCTCTGAACTCGGTGGGCCCCGCGCTTAGAGATCCAGCCCCCCGCCCCGCGCCGGCTGTTGGCCTCTTTGGGGTACAGGGCGGGTGCCACACCGGACGCGAGGCTCGGCGAGCCGAGCCAAGAGAATGGCAGCTCCTGGACTTCACTAGTCTCTTGTTTCCCTCTGTGTGTCGCCTCTCTAGTTGTCTCTGTCACTTGTCACCTGTTTTTGTTTCATAGTGCCCTCTGCCCCATCAACCTGGTATTTCTCTCCACTTTGTCTCTTTTGAGATGTTTCTGCATGTTTGGACTGTGTATTTTTCTTTCTCCACCTTCTGTGTTTTTTGATCATGTTTGTGTCATTCAATCCTTCCTCTTATTCAACTTGAATGTGACATCAGGTTTTTCTTTTTTTTTTTTTTTTTTTTGGTATGTGGGTGTGCGTGTGGCCGGGGACTGTGAGGTTGTTTCTCGCTTTCTGCCAACTTTGTCTTTCTCGTGTGCCTATCTTTTCTAACTGGGGTTGTCTAGGCGAGGCAGGACAAGTCTGTCTTGTCCCTGCAGGACAACACCTCTGAGCCATGGAAGGTGACTCATGACCCCTTAAAATTCCCTGCCTCCCTGCACGGGTACAATTCTCAGTGACCGTAGTCTGGGCTCAGCTTTGACAGATTATCACCTGATTTAACCAAGTTACGGGCTGCAGAAGTGCCTGGCAGGCAGACAAAGGGCCCATCTCAGGGCCAAAGCAGGTTGATGCATCTTCACTTTTCTTGCCTGTGGTTTTTCAGGCTTGCCCAGCTCTCCACATCCCTTTGTTTCATCCACATAATTGTTTATGGCCTCTAAGGCTCTCAGAAACCTTTCTGAGTTTCAGCTGTTTAATCAGGTTATCTACACGATGAGGAAGAGTCTGGCTAAGTCCCGCATTTGTGGCTCTTCTAATAGCAGAATTTCTGGAAGAGCTACATGCTTAACTGAGGACTGTGTCAATGTCTTCAGTTAAACTAGGAGACACCTATTAATTAGGGGTTTGTCCTTGCTTCACCGAAGTACCACTGGAGAAATAAATCAGGAGGATAAATGCTGTTTGAGATCTCAGAGACAGAGTACCAAGAACAAAGAAATTTGTAGAGATAAGAAATAAAACAGTTTTCAAGGGTAGTATTGTTCAGTGGCTAGAGTTTTAGGGATAACAAAGTTGTAGGAATGGATTGTGATGGTTGTACAAGGTTTGTTTTTTTTTTTTTTTCCCCAGAGACAGGGTCTCACTTTGTAGTTCAGGCTGGTCCTGAGCTTGCTATGTAGCTCATACAAGCCTTGAACTCAGCAATCCTCTCTCTGCCTCTCAAGTGCTGGGATTACAGAAGTGAGCCACTGTGCCCAGTTTTTCTTTTTTTTTGTACAACATTGTTAATTTATTGCCACTAAACTGTACATTTAGAAATGTTAAAAATGGCCAAGTTGGGCCAGAGATTTAGTTCAGTGGTTCCAGTGCCTACCTGGCAAGAGCAAGGTGCTGAGTTCCATCCTGGTAACCACATACAATGCTGGGCGTGGTGACTCACGCCCACCAGCCATCAATACCACATACCACAGTGCCGGGTGTGGTGGTTTACTCCTGTAATCCCAGCAGTCAGGAGGCAGAGACAGGAGGATTGCTGAGTTCGAGGCTTGCCTGGAAACAGTAAGCTGTTTTTAAATGTTTGGAGGGGTTTTGGATTGGTTTGGTTTGATGTTTTGATACAGAGTTTCATTATGTAGCCCAGCCTGGCCTTGAACTGAAGGCCCTCCTCCTGCCTCAGTTTCCTGAGTGTTGAGATGACAAGTGTGTACCTCCATGCCCAGATAATGTGATTTTAAAATAAGACTGTTAAGAACATTTAGTCAAATTTAGTAGGTGCCTACAGCAGTAGGTACAGGTGAGATTCTTCAAAAAGGAGTTAGAGCAAATAAATTTGGTTAAAATCGTCCTCAAGATTACTGCTTATGGTAAATTCCTACCCTGACTCTCCTTTCTTCTCCTTTGGAACCAGCAGAAAAGCCTGCTGCTTAAGGTGGAAACTTGGGAAAGGTTTTACTTTTCACATAAAACTTGTAAGATTAGAAAAATAGCCTTTTTATTATCATAATACAAAAATTATGTGTTGAGTCAGGGATTTAGCTCAACAGCACACTATCTGCCTGACAAATGCAAGTTCCTGAGTTTGATCCCTGGCCCCCCCCCAATTATATCTGATGAGGGAGTACCTTTATTTTTTCTTTTTGTTCTTGGTTTTTTTTTTTTTCTTTTTTTTTTTGAGACAGGGTCTCGCTTTGTAGTTCAGGCTGGCTCTGAGCTCACTTTGTAGTCCAGGCAAGCCTCGAACTCAGCAATCCTCCTGTCTCTGCCTCCTGTTTGTTCTTGTTTTTAAGCTTTCAGTTTGCCTGGTATTTTTAAAATTAAGTTTATTAATATATTTTAGGTACATCTTATGACATTCATCATTGAGATTTTGTACCTGTACACGATGTACGTTAATTCTTATTTTTTCCATTCCCATGCCATCCTGTCCCCCCTTCCCCCATATATATTAGCTTTGTTTCTGGTTTTTTCTTACTTTCAGTAGAAAATGTAGACACAACTGTGAGTTGAAAAGTACTTTACCCTTTGAATATTTCTTCCTGTCTCACAACATCAATTACACATTTTGGTCCTCATTTATACTTTAATCCAAAATATTGTATTAATTTAAAATTTACTGTGTTTAAAAAGAAAAAAGCCTGAAAGGTAGTTTCATCTAGATTTTTGGGTGTGTTTAACACAGGGTCCTGTTAGGCAGTCCAGGCCTACTTTGATCTCACTACCTTGCCCATGCTGGCCTCAAACACAAATGATTCTCCTGTCTCACCCTCCCAAGTGCTAGAATTACAGGCATGTGCCACCATTCCTATCTTATCAAACTGTCTAATAAGTTGTAACTGCTGAATTATTATACATATTTCATCAAATCTTAGATGCTGCCAGTTATTTATGTATCACCAAGAAGGGAAAAACACTGTCAAGTAAATGATGCTTTCTTATCATTTGGACTTTGTATTTCATTCTTATTGAAAATACTTTCATTTAGACTTTAAAAAGTATCAATGCATTTTCTAATGCATTTATAAATAGTAAAAATAAAGTGCTCAGTGAATTTTTTAATATTCCAAGCCCTGCTTTACTGAGTATTTTTCAATTCACAATTCTGTCTACATTTTTTCCACATAATACCATCCTTTGTGTTATCAGATATATTGGTAAGGTTTATAAGGGTGCTGCGGCCTAGTCTTAGGTGGTGACAATATTAAAACTGACTTCTGGTGATGGGGTCTTGGTTTCAGGGTTTTTTTTGTTTTGTTTCATGTTGCTTTGAGACAGGGTCTCACTGTATAGTTCACTGCAGATCCCAGGATGGTCTACAATTCTACCTCAGCCTCCTGAGTGCTGAGGCTTGTGCCACCACATCTGGCTAGAAATTTTTTTTTTTCTGAGACAGGGTCTGGCTTTGTAGTTCAGGCTGGTCCTAAGCTCACTATGGAGCCCAGGCAAACCTGGAACTCAGCAATCCTCCTGTCTCTGCCTCC
>PVIC010025735.1:0-25058 GCA_004025085.1 Thryonomys swinderianus
GGAACCACTGAGCTAACCCTCCGGCCCACAATTGGGTACTTCTAATCGATGAGCAAAGGAGGTCTTAGAGTCAAGATTTAAGTTAGTATAAATGAGGTTGTGCAATAAATATAACTTCATTATTTTCTGTAATTGATATCATATTGCTTGAAACCCTCTCTTCATAGTGCTTGGGGAAGCAAAAATTTGTTAATTAAGAGCATGACAATCTCTTCTTTGTTTGAAAAATTTGGACCTGCTCATTTAAGTTTTTGCATGTAAATGTCCAGTTTTCCTGAGTGTCTCTCCCTTCTTTGCTCTTCTTCCCAAATGAGTTATGAGGAACTTATGAGGCTATCGTATTAACTTCTGGTCTATTCCTGTTGCTTGATTGGATGTGACCATTTTGTTATGACCTTGATGTCTGGCATTGAACCTGAAGAGTGTCATGAACCTGGTCTGCATTTTTGGAGACACAGTACTGGCTTTCACTGCTGAATTTTTTGTTTTATTACATAATCTTAATTTTTTTTTGCTTTAAGTCCTACTTGCACAGCTGCCTCATGTTGTAAACAGTGGGTTCTTTAGTTTCTTTCTCTCAAGTTCAGAAAAGTCTTGGTGGTGGGAAAAATGTTAAATGTTAGATCTTTCAGTTGTTTTAGTTTCATCATACTGGACATTTAACCACAATGAAAGAATGGCTTATCCCATTTACTTAGACACCTTTATAATAATTCATGTCTAAATGACCCTTGAAACATTACTATGTTTCTCCTGTGTCTAGATAAAGAAATTGACAAGGAAGTTTACAGATTTGTGAACAGGAGCACACAAGGAAATACAGTACCAAGCAGATTGATAACATAAAGCTATGAAAGTATTTAAAGTATACTGGGTAATTGGAGAAGAAATCATCAGTTATCTTGGTAGTTTCAGGGAAGTTTAGGGAAGACTCTGAGGCATTAGCTTCTGTGTTAGAGGTTGAAGGATAGCTTGACAGGAAGACAGAAAAGGGGTGGTTGAGGGAAGACACCCTGATGTGCTTTCTACAAAGATTTATATAATTAGGGCCTCAAAAGGTTGAGGATTTGACATGATATTAGGCTGTCAAGGTAAACAGGGTGGACACAAAGTAAGGGTATGGATGTCTCAGAAAGGAGCTTATATTTAATACTAAAAATGGAGGCCCTGAGAGCCTTTCTAATGCAGGAGGGGTATGATTCAATGTGTATTTCAGGGAACTTGCTTTGTGTTGGGGAAAGTGAAGAGGAAGAAGCCTGGTGGAAACCAGACAGAAAATGGCAAAAGATGATAGAAGAGAGAGGAAAAGTGGGGTAGCAAGAGGCTTGCAGTAAGTAGAATAAGAGAGGAAATTAGACCTATAATACCAGAAGGAAAAAAATGGAGTGATTCCAGAATTTTTGGTTTACCTTACTGTATATTTGATGGTTCTGTTACTAGAGAGGCAAGATTAAAAAGAACAATTTCCTACACTTTCATCAGTGCAACTAACATTTATTGAACACTTACTTTACTGTGTGCTAAGCCTTTCACATTTGTACTTTTAGGTAATTCTCCTAACAACCTTATGAGATAATTAATGTCCTCTGTTTTACATGCTGGGCACCAGAGCTACAGTAGGTTAGATACCTCAGCCAAAAACAGTGAGATGTGTCAGATCCAGCTATTAAACACAGTCTCTCTGGCTCTATAATACACTTTCAATTAATACATTTAACTTCAATGCAATTTCATTTTTCAGGTAATATACAATCAGTATAGAAATAAAATACCTACAAAGAACAAGAGAAAAGGCTTCAGGGCCTTAGCACAGGCAAAGTTAAGTCTGAGTGACCTTCCACATGGGAGAGGAGGAGTTAAGAGTCACTAAAAGTGTCTTATTCTCCTGTAACTGAGACAGAAGCTATAGGTTTCTTTAATGTAATTCCATTTTTCAGGTAATGCACATTCAGTACAGAAATAAGAGGGACTGCTGTGAGTTCGAGGCTTGCCTGGGTTACATAGTGAGTTCAGGGCCAGCCTGAACGAGACCCTATTTCAAAAAAAATATACTACTCTAATGATTTTTTCCCAAAAAAGATAGTTCAAGTTTTATTCTACTTCAGAGAAGACTCTGAGGCATTAGCTCCTGCATTAGAGATTGAAGGATAGCTTGGCAGGAAGATAAAGCAAGAACCTGTCTCAAAAAAAAAAATTACTATTCTAATGATAGTTAGAATCTAGGTTATCATCTAGGTGGTTGATTTTTAATCGGATTTCATACCAGTAAGCAGAGGTTTTGAAATACATATTTTGGAATCATAAACTGATATGTGGTAGGCAAATAGTGAAAACAGAAAACATGTCTGAAGTAGGTGAATTTCCAGCCTGTGAATCTTGATGAGACCACATCTTAAAATTAAAGAGATTTAAATATTATAATCATATGACTCTGATCTTTTATAAAGAAAAAATTTCAATTTTTTTTGGAGGAAATGAAAGCATCAATTCATGTAAACAGATTTGTAAGAAGCCTCATACTTAGTGTCATAAAAATAAATTTCTTTGTTTCTGGAGATTTCTAGTGCTATCTTCCTCGTGTTTGTGGGTAATTTGTCAGTCTCTCCTACTTTGCCAATAATGAGGCCTAAGTCCCCCTAGCAGGCTAATTGAACTATAAAAATGACACTCTCAGGCAGCTAAGTCTGTGGAAGCATGAATTTGTCAAATAAAAGGATTTAAAGACAGTTGTTTTTAAAGAATAGCTTGCACTCTTGTGTTATCACTTCCTTTTTCATCCAAATGATTTCTGTGTTCTTGCGAAAATACTAGCATTCATCATTGTTAAAGTGAAAAAAAAACTGCACTTGGTTATTTTATAGATGTCAAGTGTGACACAGAAAGTAGAGAATACCATGAGGTTCTAGCAGTATGAAACAGTTTGTGTTCCTTGTACCTTGTCCAAAAATAATTGGCTCATTAATCTCAACTATATCAACCTGGTTCCATTATGAGGATCAAAGATAGGTTAATTCTAATAAGTGGATGATATCAGTTCACAGATTAGCATGCATTTAACAGATATTATCATAGCAAGAAAACAATAATTAGAAAAAATTTAGTGAGATGATTTCAAGAGATATTATTATGAAACCTATAGTTTCTTTCTCAGTTACAGGAGAATAAGAATTGAACTATGTCTCTAAGATTGACATTTAGAAGAAAAATAAAAACTGAACTATCTTTTTTGGGAAAAAATCATGAGAATAGTAATTTTTTTTTTTTGAGACAGGGTCTTGCTTTGTATTTCATGCTGACTCTGTACTCACTATGTAGCCCAGGCAAACCTTAACCTCACAGCAATCCTCTTGCCTCTGCCTCTGAGTGCTGGGATTACAGGCATGATGGGCCACCATTCCTGGCATTGTGGTATGTGGTACTGATTGCTGGTGGGCATGAATAACCAGGCCTGGTATTGTATGTGGTACTGGGGATCAAACCAGGGACTTTGTGCTTGCTAGGGAGGCACTGGAACCACTGAGCTAAATCCCCACCCTAGAATAGTAATTTTAATAATAGAAAATCCTCTTTTGCTAAGGATGTGATAATGTCACCCAAGTCATACAACATTTGGGGCAAAAAACATGCAGCGATTTAACATTAGACTGTTTTGGATGTGAATCCTGAATCCATTACTGTCTACTTGACTTTGGGTAAACTAAATCTTTACAAGTTTCTGTTTCTCTATGAGATAGGCTAATCACTCAGACAATAATCTGGGACAATTCCTAGACTTTAGGGATTGCACAAGAAAGTACATATGAAAGTATCAGTCACAGTCCTTTATGTGCTAAAATTCTTCAATAAATATTCTCTCTTCTTTTACTGCAAAATAGTGAACTCTAATTAGGTACTGACTGGTGTGATCTCCCTTTCCAAAAAATGTTACTGTAATTTTGAAACTGAGCAAAATAATTACTCAGTTGCACTGAACAATTTCTTTCTTTTTGCTTCCTCTCTCTCTCTTTCTCTCTCTCTCTCTCTCTCTCTCTCTCTCTCTCTCTCTCTCTCTGGCTTCAGAGACAATGCCTTCTTCTGTTTCATTTAACTTGCCAGATGTAAAAGCACTGTTTATATACCAGTTGTCAAGGGTAATCATTCATTCGAAGTAAAGCAATGTCCCATTGTTATAGTTATGGGTGCCTATTGGGGAAAAGTTAGAATTTTATCAGGTCTGTTTGAACATTGCATTTTTTACATATCCCAAGAGGAATACTGACTTCATTTAGAGTTCTCTCTAGTGATACTTATATTAACATGCTTATCCTGTGTAATGGAATCTTACTCATGAAAGCCCTATTATTTTCTCCTGCCTTGAAATCATAAAAATGAAGAAAAATATTAAAATCTTTTCAGTAGTCAAGAGAAATAAATGTAAATCTGCTGTGTAATGTATTCTTTCTTATGGGTGAAATTTGATGAGCAAGATGGGATGCCAAGACCTATCTGAAACCTGTGTCTTGATGGGAGCTTGCTTTTGTTTTTATAGGCAGCTATAGATGATCATTGTGCTACTTCTTCAGTAGTTTGCAGATTAAAAGTTCGTATTTTCTAATGAGCCCATTTTTCTGTACAGGCAGCTGTAGAATGGTCCAAAGTAGGGCACACTGACAGTCTGAAGTGACTGTTTCTCTTATGTCATCATATTGTTGGGTTCTGGATTCTACATGTTGTACTCCTGAGAACAAAAGAGTGCTTCTTGAGGATTCAGGAATTATTCTAGTTTGCAGATTTTCTGATCCAAGCCATCCTTTGCTTCTAGCTGAGGAGCAGTGTGTATCCTGGTAATTTGAAAAATCTACCATGAGTTTCCAACTATACTTTAGGTGACCATAGCCCTCTCTAGGACAGACATCTATGCTTCCAACCCCCCTAGGTCAGAGCTCTGTAGCCTTCATTGATGTTAGTTATTGGGCTTCTGTACATGGTTTTGCTTGTAAAGAATTTTATCAGAGTCCAGTCAGGCAAAGTAAGTAATTTCAAACTCTGAAAATTTAATACAGGGCATTGTCAACATAGGTAATGCAAGGGCTGATATACCAAATGATAAATAATGTGGTAACTTTAAGATACCAACTGAAAGCCACTCCTGCCAATACATCTGAAGGAACAGAGGAGAGAGAGGTGTTGCCAAAGCCCAGAAAGCGGACTGCTTGGTCCTCTAGCTGGAATTACAGCTAGAGACCTAGGGTAAGGTTTTCCAGCAAGA
This sequence comes from Thryonomys swinderianus, assembly GCA_004025085.1. NCBI lineage: Eukaryota > Metazoa > Chordata > Mammalia > Rodentia > Thryonomyidae > Thryonomys > Thryonomys swinderianus. The sequence goes on from PVIC010025735.1 coordinate 5,249, forward strand.
GCTAGAGCCAAAGAGGAGACATCCAGCAGACTTCTGTTCTGTTCTCTTATCTCTCTTCAGGGTCCTGTGTAGGGCATGCCTACCAAAGAAATTGGGCACTTGTGAAAGGTAATATGAAGGACAAAGGCTAAGGTTTGATCATGGTACAGACAAGCAATGACCATCGAGGTGAACATGGAAGCGAGGGCTCCTTCAGGGAGGAAGCAGTGGGAGGAGGACAGCAGAGGCTTCTAGCTGTCAGCTTTTCCTGTCTGTTTCAGGTACAGAGAGCCTGTGTGCCTGGGCTAAGCTCACTCCAGGTGGTGAAGAACTAGGAGAACAGATGAGGTCTGACTATCTAACCTGCTGGGCCATAACTGTAATAGGCTGTATTCTCCAAAGCTCCAAGATGATTTAGCCAAGACTTTGAAAACCCTAAACCACAGTTCACCTTCTCTTGACTGTTTTCCTATTTTTCATTTCACAAGGGCTAAAATGTTGTAAACGGTTTGCACCTCTAATTTCACATCAGCAACTGCTTCTAGATAGTTTGAAGATAGACAGAGGCATAGTATTCAACTCCAACCTCACACATGTTGCAGAGCAAAGGGAGGAAGGAAGGAGAAAGAAGTCCTTTAATCTAGGAAAGAGCAGAATTGCACCTTTCTTTACAGATTCAAGGAGCCTCAGGGAAAAGAGAAAGCCTTAGGCACTGAAGCAGGTGAGCACATTTTCACAGAAGGGGGGGGGGGAGCTGTACGTTGGAATAGCTGTGGAGAAGTGAAGAGGGAATTCTGGGGACATGGAAAGCTCAATTACAAGTGTAACAGTAAGAATGATTAAGTAAGAATTATTATGGTTCTTGTAAGAGTAGTATAAGAATTTAGGATGTGGCCTTGATCCAAATTCTGCTTCAGAAGGACAAGAAGTCATAAGTGAGACAGGTTTTTCTTTTAACTGTGTAGCAATTGGGGAAATACATTTGATGGTGTAGTAGAAAGAGGTGTGAAGATTTTAAATAAGCTTTGCAACAAGATTTTGTATGCTACTTCATATTTTTGCCCTATAAATACTTTTAATCACAGAACATAATTGAAGCAAGAGAAAGTTATTATTTAAATATGAACTCTTATTTTCTCTGGTTTCATATTAGAAAGGAAGAATATCTGAAAGGCACTATTACAGACAATTACGAAATGTTGTGCTAACCTGTTGTGAACTTTCGTGTACGAATGGAGTTGCAACAGTGCACAGAGGCAAGATGCGCTTTTGGTTTCTTTTTGATTAAATTAGGTAATCTGTGACTGTAAATTTTTTATGCTCCACAAATCAACTTAAGATAAATATGCTAACGTTAATTTTTTCTTCCTTCAAAAAAAAAGAAACAATGCTTATGCATATAGGAGTGGGGGAAGGTAGGGTGGGTAGGGAAGGGGGAAAAATAAGAATTAAGTTGTGTTATATACTGGTACAAATTCACAATGTGGAGTGTAATTGTGGTGTGAATATATAATGTACCAGTAAAAAAAGATAAATATCATAAGTATTTGAATAATGTTTTTATAACTGTGAAATAAGTGAAGTGTCATCAAAAGTAATTCCTGAACATTTAGAAGCAGAAAATAAGGGCGATACTGTAGAGCCCCAGAGATCTATCACTTATACCAGTGGAATATTTGGACCACTTGTCTTACTGCCTGTGGCATGAGTGAGCAGATGGGGACTCTGCTGAGGAGATAGCCAGAGACCTCTCTGTCACTGTCCCTGGTCATGGCTCACTGGTGATTGTTAGACTTCCTGATGGATGCTTATTGATAAGATTAAATAAGGGGCTGAGTCAAGACTGAAGAGTGTTCCTTTCAAAATGGGCATTTCTTGCCATCCATGGCAGGACCCAGTGTATTGGTTTGAGAGATTGAGCTTTTTTCCAGGTCACTGCCTTTCTGATAGGCATTGAGTGTGACAAGTATGGACACATGGGTCCTGGGACAGGTACCTCAAAGCCACTAGAAAGAGCTTCTATTATACTTAGTGTCATGGAGGAAAATAGACATAACAAAAAATACAATAATCTCTTTCATTATAGAAATAACACTTTATGCTGCAGTAATTTGATAATAGAATTTATCAGAAGGATCAGGAGCAACACTAAACTATGTGTCAGATTTTCTTTATTTATAAGATTAATTATACATAATTAACATGAAAATCATTTGTAGATCCTTTTGCTTTCATTTTTAACCTTACTTCGTAATTCATATAGAACACAAGCAACAAAGATACCATCATAATTATGCATTGCAATTTACCCTAGTAGAATATATCATTTTTTACTCATATTATGTAGAATTTAGTGAAAATGCAATCAGAACTTGATATGTGGAGAAGAAAATCACCCACTGAATCACTATATAGATTTTACAACCCAGAGATTTCCATATTAACTTTAGGACAGCATTAGAATTTACTAGCAACTCTCTTTCCTAGGACTCTATTGATGTGTAGTAAATATCAGTAATAAAAATAATGCTGAAAAGTTGACACTTCATCCCTTATACATCCTACTGGGTCTACATGTAATTGTATGGGTTATTTAGAGTTTATGTAAAGTTTAGCTTTGGCCTCAGGAGATACATTTGAAAAGCTTTCATTTATCACAGGTTTTCTTTGTTTTTCTTCTCAATAAGGTAGACTTTTAGTGTGCATTAAAGGTGGAATTAAGATCTCTTGTGAACACATCTTAATTTGGATAGAGATAAGTGAAATAACTTTGATTTGGAGCAGACCTTCTGGCAAGGAAGAGTGCTGCCCTATTTAGAAATGACTCCCACTGGCCAAGGTGTTGCTATGCTCATGAAGTCATGGAGAAGCAGGAATGAGCACAGAATGGAAAAGTCCAGTTTGGCCAATGGGATCTGGGAGATGTAGAGTTTCTTTTTTTTTTTTTGAGACAGGGTCTCGCTTTATAGTTCAGGCTGGCCCTGAGCTCACTATGTAGCCCAGGCAAGCCTCAAATTCAGCAATCCGCCTGTCTCTGCCTCCCAAGTGCTGGGATGACAGGCGTGAGCCACCACGCCTGGCACTGTGGTATGGGGTATTGATTGCTGGTGGGTGTGAGTCTCCCTGCCCAGCATTGTATGTGGTTACCGGGGATCGAACTCAGTACCTTGCGCTTGTGAGGCAGGTGCCGGAACCACTGAGCTAACCTCCGGCCCGATGCAGAGTTTCTTGATGAAGATGCATATGTATAGAGTAGCTTGATTTACATTCTGTTTAAGGCTGTGTGGAAAATGGTCCTTGGAACAGGGAGAATTTTTATGTGGAGTAGAATATACAAGTGGAAAGGACAAAGGATATTTATTGGATTTGGAGGTGCTTTCTGTTTCTGGAAGCAAAGGGAATGGCCATTTCTGAGAGAGACACAATGTCTTTCCCAGAAAGCCCACATATATACATATGTTTGGGTTAGTCTTCAGTGTTTGAAATGGTAAAATAAGTACATTTAAAATTTTTACAGCATTTAATGTATAAGAGATTTCTTTGTGGTAACTCTGAATGAGAGATACATGCATATGATTGTTAGTTGAATTGCAATAGGGCACAGAACCTGAGCCTAATAGGATTTCTTTGTCCTTGTCCACCAAGGGAATCTGTCTGACTTTCACTCTTCAAAACTAGGACAAATGGCATATGTGCAGTGCTTTCACTTTTGAGATTCTCATCTGTGTCCTGGAGTTTTGCTTTACACGTGGAACTTTCAGCATTTGATGCTTTTATTTAGTTTGAATGCATACTTTAGAAGCAGAACATGTGGCATTCTAAACTCAGCCACCAACTTTGCCTATTTCACTCTTCTTACCCAAGAACACTTGCCAAGATTCCGGTCTGCATTTGAAGGTTCCCTTCAGTTCATATTGACACATCTTTCCCACAACTTCTGGTTTGGAAGGGACCTAAGAGATTGTCATGTAGAGCTTTTTCCTTGATATTTTGAAGCATTTGTGTGTAAATATAGAGACCATTATTTGTAACGCAAAAGTTGTAAGGGATGTTTGAAGTTTTTGATTCCAGGCTGCAGGTCAGTGCACAAATGACTTGTATTACAGACCTTTGCCAGATGTGGCCACAACACAGGGCTATTCTCATGACTTGGGAGCTGTGAATGTACTATTATGCATCCTAGTACTTCTCAAACGAACACAAGAATCCTTGTAATACTTGAGAAACACATTTTTCTGGGCTTCATTCCTGGAATTTTGAATTCAGCAGGGCTCATGGGAGCCCTGTATTCTGGATTTCTAACAGTACCTGGGAGGTGTTGATACTGCACTCTCAGGGACCATGGTTTGAGAGCTGGTGATATTACCTGTAGTTTTGTATGGATCCTGAAACTCAAAACTAACAAAAGAACATATAATTTAAAAACTATGCATAACATAATTTCTAATAACATTTCAAAAGTGCTATTCATTTGAGAATTTTAATTGTAAATTTTATTTTGATTCTCTGAACTTGTTTTGGGCAATGAAGACTTAATATGTAGGCTTATTGTATCATGTTCAATTTTTACATGAAGTAAATGTGTCAATCATTTTGAGAAAGCTGTAGGGGTTCTAGTTATGCAGAGTTTTGTTGAGGATAAAATATTATTCGCCTGAAAGTTTGTGTAGAGAGACATTCGATTGCACAAGGTTTTCCATGTTTTTAAAATTCATAGTTAATTTCTCACTCTGTGATCACAATTCCCAATTTGTTCTGTTCTTTCTCTTCTTCCCCCTCAGTATTCACAGAATAATATTAATAACAATAATAGCAAGTAGCATTTGAATGTCTGCATATTTTTATGTCTAAGACTTTAATTTGCACAGTTTCCTAATAATTTTACAAGTTAAAATTTGTTATCCTCACTATCCAGATGAAGTTATTGGTATGGAAATGTCACATGACTTGTTCAAAGACCTGTGCCATCTGTTTATCTTCAAGTTGTAAAGACTTGCATTTTTTTTCATTACAAAGTACATTCCTCCCGCTGCTTATATACACTCATGTGCCACATAATGACATTTTTGTGGCCCTCATATATGATTATAATGGAATTGAAAACCATTTTGCCTATGATGTAGCCTTCTTAGTTTATGTAAGTAGAAGGAATGATATTGATGTAGCAAAGAAAATGTCCATTGATAGGTTTCTCAGGAAGTGTCCTATCTTTAAGTGATGAGTGACTGTATCTGACTTCTTCAGCATTTTGTCTGTTTTCAACAGTTTTGCTTGAAAAAAAGCTTGAGACTATTATATTGCGTACCTTCTAGGTGCTACATGTTTTATATATGTTATTTCATTTATTCCTCCCTATAGGCTCAAGCTTTGAGCAGGTCAAGGGACTCATTATCTAAGTAACCTAGGGAAGAACATTAAACCTAACTCCTCTACCCTTAACCCTATCACCTTTTCAAGACATCACAGTGCTTCCCCAAACTTTGAAGCAGTCTTACCTTAATTGTAATTAAAGTGATAATTATTGTGATTCAGATAAGCATGGTAAGATCGCCACCTAGACCAGAGCAGTCTTACTAGAGAGATTTGAGGAGTAGGAATAAGTCTTGCCCCATCTTGCACCCTAGAAAAACATGCTGGGCCTGCAGAGACTAATACTTATCCATTAGTGTTTCAGAGCTATAAAGGCAGCCTCTGTGTCTCTGGTTGTCTTCTGCAAATGTATCGACCCCTGGGAAGATTAATGTAATAAAATACCCTCCCACATTACATTTTATGCTCTGCAGAAATAGGCCAAATGAGCTTGAGAAAAGTTTTTCAGATAGTTTTGTTACAGAATCCTACAGATATACAGAGAAATGTATTAAATTACATAATACCCTGTATATACCACCCTGATTTATGAAATCATGATAGCTTTCTATATTTGTTTCAGAAGTTTAAAAAGTAGTCTAACATTACTTTTGCACTGGAATCTTTTAAATTCTTTGTCATAATGCTATGTTCTTCCTCTTCCCTGCCAATTTCAGATTTAAGTATTATCTTTTTTTGATGTTTATGATTCTGATATATATTTTCATATTATTAATTAATATATATATATACATTTATTAAAATGTTATGTTGATTTGTTTTAAAACTTTCCTAAATTGTTTTACACTTATGCATCATTCTACAATTTTCTCCTTTCTCAATTTTATATTTTTTAAGATTTATGTATGTCTATAAATTTAATTTTTGTTTATTGATGTTTACAACTCCATAATGCTTTGTTGTATATGTGCCTTCAAAATGAGTTCTTTCTCTTTCGCATTGCCATTTAGGTCATTTTGATATCATGGTATAAAAAACATGTATACAGTGAGCATACTTTTTTCTTGAGTACTTTAGAAATGTTTTTGTACTGTATATAAAAGAGGTAAATCAAGTAATATATTAGGAGTGGACTTTCAAGGATGAAGGGATGTACATTTTTAATTTCTATAGATTATACCAATTTTCCCAAAAGTGCTATACTAGTGTATTACTAGCAGTTCATATTTATATAAGTCCTTTCTTGCAAGGTCTTATAAGTTTAGACATTTTAACTTTATGCTGGCTGTACAATACAAAATAATATGTGAATATGGTTTTAATTCTTAATTTTTCTAATTATGATGTAGAACATTTTTCATATGTTGCTTAGCAATGAATAAAAGATGTTATCTTTTTTTTTTTGAGACAGGGTCTCACTTTGTAGTTCGGGTTGGCTCTGAGCTCACTATGTAGCCTACGCAAGCTTCGAACTCAGCAATCCTCCTGTCTCTGCCTCCGGAGTGTTGGGATTACAGGCGTAAGCCACCATGCCTGGCAATGTGGTATGTGGTACTGATTGCTGGTGGGCATGAGTCTCCATGCCCAGCATTGTATGTGGTTTCCGGGGATCCAACTCAAGACCTTGCACTTGCGAGGCAGGTGCCGGAACCACTGAGCTAATCCTCCGGCCCCGATGTTATCTATTTTAAAGTAAACATGTATTCATTTTCACTTTTTAAGTTTCCTTTAGTTTTACTTATTTCTAAAATATTGTACTTAATAATTTCTCATATTTTAGTATGTGGGTGTCCAAAACTGAGTCTAGTTTGAACTCAACTAAGAGTGATAATTACTTATGAAATGGAAAATTTAAATTTATTTTTCCTTAGCCATTTAAGACATTGCTCCATTATTTTAAGGAACTTTGATACTAGAATAGTTTTCCATTATAGGTTATCTCTCTTTCATTTATTGTGTACTGCAGTTTTTCTATGTGTAAATATGAATATTCTTTAATTTTCTTGCTTGATGTTAAACACATTGTATTTTTATTAAGTATAACATTCTATTACCGCAATAAGTATTCTTGTCACCATTCTCTCTTTTTCTTTGTGCTTACAACTACTGTTGAGTTGAATATTCTATAACCCTCGACCCTACCGTTGTCCATGTCTTTTACCCTCACCTCCACTTATTGATTTTTTTCCTTTTTTTTAATACTGTGTTCTGTGTGAGATTTTCAGTTATACTTTCTAATTTTATTTCTTCATATTTTTAGTATTGCTGGATAGAAAATTGCTACTCAAATTAGTGGCTTAAGATTACCTTTTACTGGGCCGGAGGGTTAGCTCAGTGGTTCCGGCGCCTGCCTCACAAGCGCAAGGTCCTGAGTTCGATCCCCAGTAACCACATATAATGCTGGGCATGGAGACACGCCCACCAACAATCAACGCCGCATACCACAGTGCCGCATCTCCCAGATCCCATTGGCCAAATTGGACTTTTCCATTCTGTGCTCATTCCTGCTTCTCTATGACTTCATGATTACCTTTTATTATTGTTTACATTCCTGTGGGTCAACTGGAAATCATATAATCTGGTCTGAACTCAACTGTGATAACTTTGTTTCATGTCCTCTTATTGCCCTTGAAGAGAGGGTTAAAGAGGGATGTTTTTCTCATTGTAACTGCAGAGTTATGAGACAAATAGAAACATTCAGAACTTGTTATGAATCGGTGTTGCATCATTTCAGCTGCTTTCTATTGAACAAAATAATTCAAGTTCACTGTGAGCAAAGTCAAGGGATGTGGAAATATTTGTCATTTTGGGAGGAATTAAAAAATCAGTGACAAAGGGTATGAGCCCAGAGAAAGGTGAAGAACTGTGGCAATAATGCAGTTCATGAGAACAATACTTGTAAATCTCTGAAGTAACAGAGTAGATCCCCTCCCTCTACCCCACTGCTTGATCCCTGTTGATATATTTTGCAGCAAAAGGACCTTGGAAATTTAATTAAATTTTGTCCTGGAAACGGGGATGATTTTGTATTATCCAAATGGGCCCAGTCTAATCACTCACATCATTTAAAACAAAAGACTTTGCTTTGCTCAGAGAGATGCCAAAGAAGAGGAAGGCAGAAAAAAATGCAAACACAAGAAATGAGAAGTCACAGAGCTACCCATTGTGAGACAGGATTCTGAGTATAGGGGGAAACCTGCCAGGAATAGAGAAATGTCTCTATAAACTAAGGTGGGCCTAGGCTGACACCTACAAAGAAAAGAGTTAGTCCTTCCTGAAGGAAGCGACTTGTGCGATCAGTCTAAATGAGTTCCCTGGTTGAGTCTTCCCCAGAACCTTCAGAAAAGAACACAGACTTGCATCACCTTGCTTTTAGTTTTGTGATAGCCACAGAAGAGCAACCAGTGAATGGCAGTAAGCCTAATCTTGACCCACAGAAACCATTAAATGCTAATGGATTTTGCTTAAAGTTGCTAAGTTTGTGGTAGCAAGACAGAACTATTACAGTCTCCAAAGTTTCACTTTGTTCTTGCTTAGATGTTTTAATATAGTTTTCTATCTTCAATTTCATGATTTATTTAATCTTGATTTATTTAATTTTTACTTTCCTCCATGCCAAAAAATGCCAGGAACTGTCTATTCTTAGTCACTGATATTATATAGACTTTAAAAAGTGCTTTTTGAGGGCTGGGGATTTGGCTCAGTGGTTCTGGCATCTGCCTGGCAAGCGCAAGGTCCAAAGTTTGATCCTCGGTACCCCACACCACATTGCTGGTTGTGGTGGCTCATGCCTGTAATCTCAGCACTCAGGAGGCAGGGGCAGGAGGATTGCTGTGAGTTCGAGGCTAATTTGGGCTACACAGTGAGCTCAGGGCCAGCCTGAACTACAAAGTGAGATCTTGTCTCAAAAAACTAAAAAAACCCAGACAAACAAAAAAGGTCTTGTTGAATGTTTTATTCCTACACTTATCAGGTGGGAACTAATGTGCAACTAATGTGCAACTAATTAATGTGCAACTTTGATGAGTTATAAGAGCTCAAATGAAAGGAGAGTGTGAGTCGTCTTCCAGAGTATATCCCAACTGCCATTTCAATGTGCCCAGGCCAGTTCTTGTTCATTATATTCACTAAAAATCTCATTTTGTTGAATTCATTGTCATGATTCTGTCCTATATTTTTGTTAAATGACTTTTAATGTCAGCGATAAATCTTTCTCAAACTTAGGTCAATTTACTTAGCTCTTGAAGAGACATACTCACTTATAATGAGCTGCATATTTAAATGGTGCTAGAATTCTGGTTTTTTTTTGAAATCTCATTTTTATTTTTCTCCCAGAGACAGGGAAAGGGAGAGAAAGAGAGAGAAGGAGGAAAGAGGAGGAGTGGAGACGGAGAAGGAGAAGGAGGGGAGTGAGGATATAAAAGATTATAAGAGAGTCCAAGATTTCAGCAACTGCTTTTCTGACATGTTTAAGTTTTATTCTTTCAGAATAGAGATCAAGATTGGTTCTTGATATGATATTACTCTGTTTGGGGAAATTAATTTTATTTCCACATGTTTCATTTCCTCTTGACTTTTTACTTCCACTCTCCAGAAATGAGATGAATCTATGAACTACCATTCGATGTATAAGAATTAAATTTAAGCTTCAGTCAGTTATATTGATTTTATATTATCATCACTTAGGACGTGAATTCATGATATTAGGTGACTTAGTTTAATGTTTGAAAACAAAATGTTTGAGGTAAATAATAATGTAAGTGAACATGTATCTGTTATTTCAATACATTAATTAAAAATTTAAAGTGATGTTTTTAAAAATAGCATCCTAGGTTTGGACAACAATTTTTTTTTTTTTTTGAGACAGGGTCTCGCTTTGTAGTTCGGGCTAGCCCTGAGCTCACTATGGTGCCCAGGCAAGCCGCTGCGAACTCAGCAATCCTCTTGTCTCTGCCTCCCGAGTGCTGGGATGACAGGCGTGAGCCACCACGTCCGGCATTGTGGTATGCGGTGTTGATTGTTGGTGGGCGTGTCTCCACGCCCAGCATTATATGTGGTTACTGGGGATCGAACTCAGGACCTTGCACTTGCGAGGCAGGCGCCGGAACCACTGAGCTAACCCTCCGGCCCTGGACAACAAATTTGCACTGTTTTTGAAATGTTCCTTTTGGGAATAAGTGCAAATGTCTGATTTGAGAAGAATAACCAAATAATTTCCATTCATAAGATAATTTATAGGTCTCTCCAATGTTATTTGGGTCAAAGGTGCAAACTGCAGGTAGACTGAGTTATGCTTCATTCTAGGCTAATCATAACTTGTTGGCCTTGTCTATTCCACACACTGTAAGGCTAATGTCTTTCAGTTTTGTCCATTTCCACATTATCCTTGGTTATTTTGAGGAATTCTTAGGTAACACATTAAAAAAATTATGTTATTTTAGACATCAAACACTATTTATATAGTGGTACTTTGCTTGAGAACAACACTATATTTATACTATGTAAAGTAGTATTGCAGTTGCAATCATTTAATATCATAAGTCCAATTCACTTGTTATTTTTAGGTTCCTTTCAAATGTGTGTTTGAATGCTACACAGAGAAATTGACCTAATATTTCCAGATGATCTGGCACTCTTTCCCCTCCCATCATCTCAATTGCTTTTCCACCCAGTGTGAAAATGGAAAAAATTTAGGCTCGCATCTCATAATATCTTCCTGTGGTGTACCCTTATTGAATTATTTCCAGGTGGATGCAACAGATGTTCATCAAGTCACTCCTGGCTTCCACTGTTAATTGAACCATGATGGGAGTGACAGCAGGGAGGGACAGATTACAGGAGTCGAGATACAATTCGACCCTAGATTCTTATGACCTTCCTTTAAAAATGTTGGAACTGACAATTCTTCTTTCTTTTCTATGCATGGGAAAGAATATGAGAGGATTTCAGCTACAGTACATTGGAAATTAGAAGCGTCATGTGATTGACTCTTATTATCAGTCAATTTATTTCTTCTCTCATGTATCATGTCTTTAGAGACAATCATGATAAAACATAATTTCATCATCTTTAAATGGATCAAACATGACAGAAAGTGTCAAAAATGTGAACTTCATGTGCCTGTGAAATTTCTTTTAAGGATCTAACTGATACACATGTACTTATTTTAAATGTCATTCAACTAAGAAGTCTTCACTGAGATCATTGAACTGGGTGCAGAGGAGATGGACTGAAAGTTGACTGACTGTGTGCTGATGTGCTGCTAACTGAAGATGACTGTAACAACCAACAGTTACACAAGAGACTGCTTTGAGAATAGAGCATTGAGGTGGAAGTGTAGCGCAGTGATAGAGCACCTGCCTAATTGGCGTGAGGACCTAGGTTTATGGAGGGGCAAGTAGAGAGAGAAGGACAGACAGAAAGAGAGGGATTTGTGGTTTGAGGAGTTAAACTTTGAATTTTGGAAGGAAGAGTAGTATTCAGGAAGGCTGGGAGTAAGAGGGTGAACTTGATGGAGATGTGAGTGCAGGGAGACCTAATTGCTGATGGCGCAAGCATCACCCCTCCCTGGTCATTGCTAGAATCATTTTGCTGACCTCATCTGATCTCAGACTATGTGTGGTGAATGCCTTCTAAATTTATACCATCAAGTCATGCTCATTGTAAGTCTTTTGCTTTCATCTCATAGATTTCTCCTATCTATTGGTTGCAATTCCATCCATTCTTTAAATTGCTGATATCCAAAGTGGAGTCATCCTTGATTTTTCTTTTCACACATTTAATTTATCAGCAAATCTTGTCACTGCCTGGAAAATATTTCTAGAACTTGAATAATTCTTTCCATATTCTCTCATAACTGCCTTAATTCAGTCTAACCGTGTTCATATTTTGTCCCTTTTACATTCTATTCTTAATACAGCAGCCAGAGAAATCTTGTGAAAATGTGAGCCACATGATATCACTCTCTGTTCAGAATGCTCTAGCAATGCTTAACTTACTCTTAGTAAAAGCAAAAATCATTATAGTGGCTTATTTATACTTGCTCTTATTGCTCTTGTGAAGTAATTTCTTCTATTTCTACTCTTGCTGGTTTTACTTCTGCCTCACAACTTTCATACCTATAATCATGGAACTTGCTTTCCTTCTGCCTGAAATACTGTTTTCCAGATAGCTGCATAACTCATCTTCTTTCTGTTTTATTTTGTTTATTGCTTTACTCTTAGCACCCAGAACAATAAGTGCTATATAGTAGACACTTACTAAATATATATTGAAAGAATTGATTTACATCAATTAAAATATGGGTCTGAGGAATAGTGATATGGGTAAAATGAGAAAGTGAGATAGACCTAATTCTATCATAGGTTAGAGGCAAGAACTGGCCTAGAAACATTTGTGTAAGGTGATATTCTAGTTTTAGAAACTCATTATTTTGTAGCTTAACTCTTGAATGGTTTCTTCCATTTATTTCATAATCTGTGTTCTTTCTAAACTGTTCTTAGAGCCTATGTTGTGTTTAAGAAATTCAGTCTCATTTAATCCCCAGCACACCTTGTCTTATGTGTTACATTCTCACTTTACAGGGAAGGAAATAGAATTTCAGAGGGTGAAAGAGCTTTCAGAGAAAAGTGAGCTGAAACAGGATGAAGACTTGAGTTGCTTCTCCTAATTTGTAATCTTTTTTGTTCTGCACTCTAGTGTATAACCCTCCAGCAGAATAATCAAGTATCTACTCATTGAGAATCACTGTTAATGATTCTCCCTTTTCATCTAGGAAGGAAATGTAGAAAAATAGAGAGAATGTATGTATGCTAGTCCTTTTTGTCCTGTATAATAAATTACTCCAAAACTGTGGGAGACAGGGGAAGTGGATGCAGCCAGAACCCTTGTGGCAAGCTCTAGTTCCCTGTGAGTTCCACAGCAAAATGACAAACAACAAAATTGGAACCTTGAGAAAATGGCTGAGCCGAGGCTCAACCCTTGCTTATTTGAGCAGCAGCAGCAGAAGAAGACAGAGGTCCAGTACCCTGAGTTTGTTGTACCTTTATTCAGTACCAAGCCTTCACACCCAAAATCCTAGTATGCATAAGGGCAGGGCAGATATCCACAGTAATCCTTGTAGCTGAAGATCCCATAGGGCAGGGCAGATGTCCACCAATAATCTTAGTGGGATAATCCTTGCAGTAGAAAATCCCACAGTGCAGGGAGAGACATCCATAAATATTATCGCAGTTTCTGATATATCTCCCTTTCCTTTTATTTTGTGTAAGTGTATTTGGAAGAAAAGCAAGCACACCTGACAATAGCTTGTCCTCACATGCCATGAGGACCTACTTTATACTTTAATTGAAGCAAAGGTCTATAATTAATAATAAATACACCACAGATGTGTAAATATCATATATTTTCTCTGACATGAGAAACTGAAGTTGTAAATGTGTTCTAGAATGCATGAATGATATTGTGAAATAGTATATATTCAAAGGGTAATGGGGTTTCAGGGTAAATAATGAAGAAAGAAACAATTGATGGTAAAAAAAGGAAACGTGTATATAGGGGCAGGGGGAGAAAGGGTAGGTAGCAGAGGGGGAAAATGAGAATTAAGTTGTGTCATGTACTGGTACAAATTCACAATGTGGAGTGTAATTATGATGTATATATATTATGTACTAATAAAATGTACCAATAAAAATTTAAAAAAGTAGTAAGAACAATTTTCCTTATACTTTTCTACTGGATGTTTATGACCAAGTTTTAGTGGGACCTATATTGAATAAAGTTAATCTCTTACTATCTAGCAAGGTCAAACAAGTCTCCTTTTCCAACATCTTGGAACAATGGAGAGTCTTTCAGCTCTTCTGTCAGTGTCAGCCATCAGTATATGTTATGGTTTTGCTTGACCATTATGCTTTCTGCAAACCAAGGGAGATTTTTTTTCTCCAGGCAATATTCTTTTGGCACACTTTTGTAGAATTACGGGATCTTGTGGAAGAGGTTCCCTCATGTCCTGGATCTTCAATAGTAGTAGTTGACCTCAGAGGGCCAGAGACAAAATATTGGCTGCCTTTGTATCCCACTTACCTTGTTAATTCTAGTCTCTATACTTTTGTTGTTAAACACCCACAAGAGAAAATCAGTAACATTAGCATATGTAATAGAAGCAGTGGACTCAACTATTATAAATCTACCTATATATAAGCATTTAGAATAAAAATATAGTTAAAATTATTAAAGTTGCCAATAATAGTTGTTTTGGTGGTTGAGTCACTGTCTAATACTAATAGCAAAAGGTCTTAAATAAAGAACTTTACATAATATTTTCATATAACAAATGTGTCACTAATGTAGAATAGCCTTTATTAGACATACTCCCCAAAATATACAAAAAAGGTTCTTACCTATGTAACTACCTTTTGAACAAGATGCCATCTGAGGAAAAATATATCAGCTTACAAATATGCTTGTTATTATAGGTGGCTGAAACATAAGAGAAAGGCAGATGTCTGAATCAAAAGGTTACTGCACAACTACAGATCATAAATACATTTTGCATGCCAGAAAAGTAACAATAAATTATATAGCTTGGTACCAAAAGCATCTTTCACAATCATATGAAACCATATAAACATATCACAATACATTTCCAATTATTTTGGGAACTGTGGATGATTTATGGATGTCTACTCTGCCCTGTGGGATCTTCTGCTACAAAGATTCTTCTACTAGGGTTATGGTGGGTATCTGCACTGCCCTACAGAATCTTCAACTACAAGGATTATTGTGGATATCTGCCCTTCCTTTATGCATATTAGGATTTTGGGTGCAAAGGCTTGGCACTGAATAAAGGTGCAGCAAGTTTGGGGTATTGGGACTGTCTTCTGTTGCTGCTGCTCAAAGAAGCAAGGATTGAACCTGAGCTCAGCCTTTTTCTCAAGGTTCCAATTTTATTATTGGTTGTTTGTTAATCCTCTTCTGTGGGACTCAGAGGAAACTAGAGCTTGCCACAAGGCTTCTGGCTGTGTCCTCTTCCTCTGCCTTCCATACAAAATATGGAATAAAACAATAATAAGCACTTATTTTCTCATGTAGTTTCTGTAGGTAAGGAATATGGAGGCAGGTTAGGCTGGTGGCTCTGGTGAAGGCTCTTTCATGAGGTTTTAATACAGACTTCAGTTAGAACTGAAGTCATCTGATGTTTTGACTAGGGCTGGGGATATGTTTCTAAGAACACTTATGCACAAGATTGAAATGATATTGCTGGTGGCTGGAGCCCTGCTTCTTACTACCTGGATTCTGAATTGGGTTGCTAGAGTAGCCTTGTGACATGAATACAAAGGCTATCTTGCCTTGATTATTTAAAAGTCTTGATTATTTA
This sequence comes from Thryonomys swinderianus, assembly GCA_004025085.1. Classification (NCBI taxonomy): domain Eukaryota; kingdom Metazoa; phylum Chordata; class Mammalia; order Rodentia; family Thryonomyidae; genus Thryonomys; species Thryonomys swinderianus. Next base: position 20,913 of record PVIC010025735.1, read on the forward strand.
TATGGGACCATGAAACTCAAGGGTCCCCTATAGTGAGAATCGAGAGAATACAAGGCAAAGGCTGTAATATGTTTAATGACTTGGACTAGAAAGTCACGCTGTCATTTGCAGGATTTCCCGTGCAGCATGGGACAGGATATACAAGGTATGTCTGTTAGGAAGTAAGACTCATAGGAGGGCAATACTAGAAGGTAGACTACTACCATCTACTGAGAGACCCTCAAGAGCCTTCAGCCTTTCTACATATAAATACACTCATCCACTTTCCAACACCCAATCTCAGCTTATAGCATCAGCTTGAGATCCAACACCACATTACCTAAATTAATTCTAGGTATTAATACTTTTATTTTACAATAGTTTATAGTTTTAAATCCTCTCCTACCTCCTAGGTCACTTTTTCTTTACTTTGTGGGACACTGAATATTTAATAAGCATAGATTGGTTGTCTCTCTTGGCCAACCACTGAACTAGGGATATACAAAGTGGTAAGGCAGAATCTTTTTGTCTGCGTAGCTCACAGCCTAATGGATGGAAGAGATATATGAATAATTATTATATTGTTGGGATCATCAATTGAGGAGTGAATAACTCTTTGTTAGGATGAACTGGAAAGACCATGTAGATCAGGAATCATTTAATTTAGGTGATTAGTGTTGCATTTACACTGATAAGGTAGTCAAGTAGAAAGGAGCATTTTACCCAAAAGATACACCGTGAACAAAATCTGCTTTCTCTAATTGTGAGCAGACTATAGGCTTTCTCTTTCCACACTGTATTCCATTGCTCAGGAACCTTGATCTTTTTTCTGCTTTTATGGACTTAACTACCAACTTATTGGGCCAGATTTTTCCAGATCCCTTATTTATTGAATAAAATCAGAAGTGCTTACTGTTCAGATCCTCTACCATATAACTTCAACGTATTTCTAAAGCTTCATTCTTATCACTTTAGTAAGTCCCACTTTCTTGCTTGATATTCCATGTTTTCCCATGTTTTAACTTTGTCGAAAATACCATCTTTTAAAATCGTTTCCTTGAAATCATTTTGGAAGTTTATAGAACACTCAGGGTCTGTAATGGGAAATTAACACATATGTAGGCTACTTTGTGAATGAAACCTTTATTATGTGTTCCAAGTTGCCAGTTAGTGAATAAACATCCACAAGTGAGAAACTATGCATAATCTTTCTTGTTTTAACAAGAGCCCAACACTGTTTTAAGCCCAACACTGTTTTACTCTACATTTTGGTAATAAACATTTGATAATTCCAGTGTTTGATATGAAATATGGTGTTAGTGGAAGAAGCAGGATCATGAGGTTCTGTTCACTGTGTTGCTGAGACTATGGAGTTAGATTGTGCTTGACTTTAAGGTTTCATTATTAAACATAAGAAGCAGCTTTAATAAAAATAAATCAAACTGATATTACCTTCTATGAAAGGGAAGTCATTTTCATTTATTTTAATTTTCATGATACAAAAGTTATCCTGCAAAAAATCCGTGATTATTTATATAGGACCGTGAAACCCAAGGGTCACCTTCCTGTCTTGCTCCTGGCATTTCCATTAAAAGTTGATGGTAACTTGTGTTTAGATGAGTTTTGTGAGTGTACAGGAGAGGAAAAGCATGTACCCTCTATGGTACTTGGAGAAGAATGGCTACACAGGGAAACAACACTATTTTTAAAGTAGTCATTAAAGTTTCTTTTGTGGCAAGATTATTTTCTTTCCTGGGAAAAACATCGTTTCACTGACAAATTGCAAAATTCCACACAGTGCAGTGAAATGGCCTTGCTGAGCTGGCTTCCTAAAGCAGGCTGTAGACACTTTTTAAAGCACTCAGTATATGCTCCAAACGGTACCATATTTGGTGTTAGATATATACAGTGTGGTCTGTGGATTTATAAAAGAAAATCTGTGAAATCCAGGTATTGTGAGGTATACATCCTAATTAAGTATATTTTGAAGCTTGACCAGAAGAAAAAACAAAATCACTCATATTCCTACCATACCCATATAATTTGATTTAGTATATTTCTTTCAAAGACACAATATAATGACACACAAGGTGTCTCAGATTTTTTTATCATCACTGAAGTCTAATAGTGAGAGTTTTTGAAAGTCTTATCATGTGTACATTTTCCATATTTTTATTCTCTTTGCAGTGACTTAGTATGGCTTTACAATAGCCCATTGAGAAGATAAAAACAAAGTTAATTGTTTTTGTATAATAGATTTTTTAGGTGACTACTTATTTAATTAATTTTACTGTATTTCTAATTAACATTTGTAATGAGTCTTGATATGAATACTTGGGTATATACTTTTTTATACTTAGGGTTATTTCTGGCACAGGTGTTACCTCACCCAACATTCTTTACTTTCATGCTGCTCACTGCCTGCCACTTTGCCCTTCAGAGCACTGCCCTTCACCTCCTGATGGGGTGTCTGGAGAAAGAGGCTATTTTGGTGAAGCATAGAAATCTTCATTAATGTAGAATAGTAGAGAGAGCTAGACATGTTTAGCTTAAAAAAGACAAGGCTTAGAGTTTGGTCATGTTGCAGAAATCTGAAACATACTTTAGCTATAACTAACCAGAAAAGTTATGATCAAATGCTTTATATTAAGAAAGGAGAACAGCTATTACAGATTGAGTTGAACATTCTAATAAGTGAAGCCATTGAATATTAAAGTTAATTGAGTAGTGGGGCACTGAATTACTTCTCTGCTACTGGAAACTGGAGAAACTGAGCTATAGGAATCTCTTTCAACCTTCTTTGTGTACCTTGATCCTTTAAATGTTCTTATTAATGCTGTCAATATTTTCTTACTTGTTTCAACATAATTTCAACATGTGTTCCTTCTTGTATTTGAAGATGCTAGAAGAGTTGCCCCAGAGAAAGAGAGAGATGAGGTTACAAACATAAAGATGTGAAAATTACTGAAGAAAGACCCTCATCAGCTGGAAGTTGACATCACTGGTTTAAATGGCTCTCTTATGTGACTCAGATCTTCTCTAAGAGTCACTCTAATTTTAAATAGTAACAAAGCTTATTAGATTGTACCACCTTACTTGGTCAAAGTTGATTTAGTGCTCCTACCCATGACCAATGACAAGCATTTTTAAAGGAGATAGAAGATTAAAATCCAGGTGTAGCCACAGAACAAAATGTTAAATGACACAGGTGTCATACTGCATTCCTTTTTGTCTCAGGAATATATACTGCCATAGAAGTATAATTTGATCACCTCAGAGGGACAGCTTTACCTCTAGTTCCCCCAAAGGTTTATCAACACCTTTGGAGTAAGTGTAATTGTTATTTTTCCTGCACTGTGCCTTACATGGGAAAAAGAGATTTCTTTTTTAAACTTTTGAGAGGAGTATCTGTTTCATTCTTGTCATTTTGTAGTACTTCATAAAATCCGCTTCTGTTTGAAATAATATACTGAGATCATCACTTTTGTTTTAATGCAGTTATGAAATTTGTGATATTTTTGTGCAATCTCTCATATAACTGCTTTGTTCCCACAGATCTTTTTTTCAGACCTTCAGTTTTCAGAGCATTGATTCTTTCCCCCCAGCTGACAGAGGTTATGCCTATGTTGCTGTTAATATCTAGTGCTCTGATAAAGTAAAAATCAGGTCTGTAAGAAGGTACATTTTGGACTTTGATAGAAAATGATTATATTAAAACATTTAAAAAGGCCTATGTCTTTCGAAGCTTCCAGAATTTCATTTTTAGCTCTGAAAAAGTGGTTGGCTATTTGTAGAAAAGTGAAGCACTTGATATTCCAAGACTGTTATTTCAGGGGATATCACTTTTTTTTTTTAAAGAACTTTACTTAATCTTTAAGATTTACATGTTAAAATGTCAGTTTGGGATTTCGTTTTTCATTATATACTCATATTTAGAAAAATGTCCTTCCTTTTGGTCTTTTTTAAAATTTTTTTAATTGAATTCTTTATTGGTACAATTTATATACATCTCAAAATCACATATAAAATTGGGAAATTTGTACCAGTATATGCCACAAGTTAATTCTCATTTTTACCCATATCCCTACCCACTCCCCCCTCCTCCCCCCTTATACATGCTCTTTTATTTTCTTTCTGTATCATATTTATTCCTTCCCCTCATCACAT
>PVIC010025736.1:0-25051 GCA_004025085.1 Thryonomys swinderianus
CTGAGCTCACTATGGCAAGCCTCGAACCCAGCGATCCTCCTGTCTCTGCCTCCCAAGTGCTGGGATGACAGGCGTGAGCCAACACTCCTGGCACTGTGGTATGTGGTATTGATGGCTGGTGGGCACGAGTCACCACGCCCAGCATTCTATGTGGTTACCGGGATCGAACTCAGGACCTTACGCTTGGGAGGCAGGCGCCGGAATCACTAAGCTAACCCTCTGGCCCGACATTCAGTTATATTATATAATAATGAGCGTGACCAATCTGAAGGTGCTTTTCTTTCAAGGAAAGGAATAGAGAAGAGTAAAAACAATGCTTGTGCTCAAAGGAGAGAAAAGGAAAGGCATTTTTTATTTAGTCTCTTTTTCTTTCTTTCTTTTTTTAAAAAAAATAGTGTAGTCATTTGCTTTCAGGTATTTCTTCCTCATTTTCTATCCATTCTCTAATTATATGAAGGGTGTGAAGGGAAAATCAATAAGACAAAATTGTCACTCCTACCACCTCAGCCTGTAATGCATTGAGAGGAAAATGTTTGTATTTCAGGATAATGATGCAGAAAAATGAATTTGCCTGTACCTTTCAGCCTCCTCTTCCTCGGGGAAAGTGTTAATAGGAAAAGGAAGTTGGAAGGGAAAGTCTGCAAAGTGCTTTTTTTTTTTTTTTTTTGAGACAGGGTCTTGCTTTGTAGTTCAGGCTGGCCCTGAGCTCACTATGTAGCCCAGGCAACCTTCAGAACTCAGCAATCCTCCTGTCTCTGCCTCCCGAGTGCTGGGATTACAGGCGTGAGCCACCACACCCCGCACTGTGGTTCCTGGTATTGATTGCTGGTGGGCGTGAGTCTCCACGCCCAGCATTGTATGTGGTTTCCGGGGATCGAACTCAGGACCTTGCGCTTGTGAGGCAGGCGCCGGAACCACTGAGCTAACCCTCCGGTCCCTCCCTGGTTCTTTTTTAGTTTTTATTTCGTGACAGGGTCTTATCAAGTCTCTAAATTGCCTACCTAGGCTCAAATGTGGAATCCTTCTGCCTCAGCCTCCCAGAGTGCTAAGACTGCAGCCATGTGCCCCACACCCAGCTTGTATCTTTTTCATTTAACATTATATTGGAGCATTTCTCCAACATCATTCAGTATTTTTGTACATTATAGTTTTAATACCTACACATTGCTCAATTACATGAATGTGCTTTAAATTACTTAACAAATTTACCATAGTCAAGTTTAGACTTTGTTATGGCTTGTGTTTAGAGGTCCCCGTAAACTGGATGCAGTCCTAGGAGTGGCATTTTCTGGAAGTGATTCATGGTGCAGTGCTGAGCTCCAGGGTCCCAGGATCGAAGGGACCTCAGTAGTCTGCATAGGATAAGAGAGCTGAGTCGGCTGTGGACGGCCCTCCCTTGCTCTCCTGGGGCTTTGCTACCTTTGGTCCACCAGGAAGAGTTGCTCTTTCCCGGCCTTGGACTATAGAATAGGGACTTGCGCTGAAATCACTAGAACTGTCAATTGAATAAAACCTCTTCCCCTTTAACTGTTGAGTATTTTGTCTCTCCACAGCATGAAAAGTAACTAAGACAGACTGTTGATATTTTTTGGCTTTTGAAAAATCATCCGGAGAGCTGGCCATAGGTGAATTTCGGGAGACTGAGTCAGGAGGGTCACTTGGGTCTAGGAGTTTGAGACAAGCCTGGACAGCATAGTGAAACCTCATGTTTAAAATAAGTGCTGGAATTTTGATCACTTCATAGAAAACTTTTCAAATTACTAAAAAAAAGGGAGATAAATTCTCAAATGAGGAAAAAAATAACTCAAAGAATACAGTATTTCCAAAGTCTTTTAATAACTATTACCAAAATTGTTTCCAGAAGAGGCACCTATTTGTGTTCTCACCAGCAAAATGAGTGCCTTTTTTTGTTTGTTTGTTTGTTTTTGGTTTTTTTTTGAGACAGGGTCTCACTTTGTAGTTCAGGCTGGCCCTGAACTCACTAGGTAGTCCAGGCAAGCCTCGAACTCAGCAATCCTCCTGCCTCTGCCTCCCGAGTGCTGGGATTACAGGCGTGAGCCACCACGCCCGGCGCCTTTTTTTTTTTTTTATTCCTACCAATACTGGAAGAATTTGATGGAAAGATATTTTTTGGAGGTTTTGTTTTTATTGTGGCAATATATATATATATACACACACACACACAAAATACACACACATACACACATACAGTGTACTTCTGAAATTTGGGGGCATTATATTCCTAGAGCACCATGAATGTCAGATATGGTCAGAAAAATGCCTATAAATGTCTATGTTTATATTTTAAATGCTAACTGTGCTATGTCTCCTGAAGTTATGTAATTAATTTAATAAAATACTGAATTAATAAAGCCTTAGAAGGTGCAGGGCATTTTGGCAGCATCTTAGGGCTTTAAGAAGATCAAAACCAAGAACTCTGGGGCTAGCTACACGCTGTACAGCAACCAGTCACAATGTGGGATGCTGGCACATCTGCTGGAGATGGTCAGCAGCCAATTGGCAGCAAGGAGAACTGAATGGTGCTCTCAGATTGGCTACTTGCAAACCTCCTCCCCTCCCCCAAATTCGGACGATATTCATGATTTCCATGAAACTGTGGGAGTTTTCTAAGGAACACGAAAGACTGAGGCTGTGAACTCAGGACCACGACTTCACCCGTGTAATGTACCATTTGCCAGTCTAACTGTATTTAAGTAAATAATTCTCAGTGGTATTATATTCAGGAAGTTGTGGAACCATAATTCTCAAGGTAGGGCAGAAAAGTGCTATAGAACGTTGCACCAATAATTAAATGCTTCAACCTAGAAATCAGACATGCCCCTTCTGCTACAGCCCAAAGAACTTAGAACTAATAACATGGCAGAGTCAGGAAGTACATTCCTCCAGTGCCCACTCATAAGAGGAGAACTGGAAGTGTGTGTGCACTGGGGGTCTCTACAGCTTTATTCATGTCTGTGTTTATACAAAATTCACTTCATTCAATTGTTTGCAAAGAATTTTTTTCTCTATTTTTTCAGTTTTTGAAAAACCACAGAAATTTTGTAATAAATGGAAAAACAGTTGAAGGAAGATCTCAAGTTCAGGCCTAGCCTGGGCAATTTGGAAACTCAGCAAGACCTTGTCTCAAAATTTATAAAATAAAAGGGAGGCTCATGCCTGTAATCCCAGCACTTGGGAGGCAGAGGCAGGAGGATTGCTGTGAGTTCGAGGCTTGCCTGGGCTACATAGTGAGCTCAGGGCCAGCCTGAACTACAAAGCGAGACCCTGTCTCAAAAAAAAAAAAAAAAAGGTTCTGGGGGACACAGCTCAATATGAAGGTTGCAGATTTAATCCCTAGTATCACCCCCACCCCCCAAAAAAAGTGGAAGGAAAAAGGCAGGTGTGGTGACTACTCAGAAGGCTGAGGCAGGAGGATCACGAGTTCATCCTAGACAACTTAATGAATTCATGTCTGAAAAATTTTAAAAGGATTAAAAGGATAAGTATGTAGCTTAGTGTTCTCTGGGTTCAATCCTACAAAAATCAAAATAAAACAACAGAAATAAAAGAAGTGAGAAAATTAATCCCTAATAGCCGAAAACAAAACCAGAAAAGAGAAGAGTAGCAGTATGAGCTCCTTCTATGGTCACCTGTTCCTGGATGGGGAGCCGTCCCCGCCTGGTCACATCCCAGAAAGCTTTATTTCACCAGCAAGTGCTATCCTTGAACTGCATGTTCGCTACCTTGCTTCCGGAAACGGGTTTGACTCAGTTTCTCTGCGTGTCTCCATGGGGAGTCTGTCCACTCTCCTGTCTCATGGCACTCGTGGGGCCACAGCACAAGCTGAAGATTCACAGCGGAAGCCTGAGCAAACCCATCGCAGCTGTTCTAGAAAAATCTTTTTCATGCAATTATTTATAGTAAAATCCCCTTGAAAAATAGGAAATAAAAGACAGGAAGTGCCATGATACTAGTAGAGCGCAGGAGCATTCCAGGCGAAGGAGGACAGAAGGCCATACTATTAAAGGGATCAAAGACAACCTGGCAGCGTGTTCCTTCAGCGCGTGCCATCAGACGGCAAGTTTCTAAGGGAGTGTTGTGCTGTCGCTTATATTTCAGGTAGATCAAAACTTCCAAACACCTTATGATTTCCTCAAAGGTCCTAGGTATCTGCGAATTTTCTTTAGTGGCATGGAAAAAAACCTACATTCTGGAAACTTCAGTAAAAAGGCATTTTATTGGACACATGTGGCAGGCATTGAAGTGAGAAGAGCCAGCCTGGAGGAAACCACTGAGAAGCCTGCCAGTCTCTTCACCCTCCGCCCCTGACAAGATGAGCCTGCGTCTCTGCTCAGTGCTTTGCTATGTTCAGAAGTCAAAGTCCAGGGAGCAGAGTTTGCCCCTCACAGGAGATTCACCAAGACCGGTTGTGTGTGAGCAAGGTCACCTCACCCAGGCTGAGCACACATTCTTTTCACTTTTGAATTATTTCACCGAAGTCGCCATGAACCCAACACAGGCCTCTGGTCAAGGCGGCTCCCCAGCGGACAGCTCTTCACCTGGCTGAGGGCGCCCCACGGAAACCTGTTTCTGTGTTAGGTGGGGGATCAGCACACTGGGACACGTATGCTCTTCAGAGCTCCTGTCTTTCCTGAGTTGTGACTTTTATCTCAGTTATCACAGGTCAGCTGATCACAGGCTTCAGAGAGAGGCTCACGCCTGCCTGAGGAGACCCGTGCATGGGGGATTGCCTGCCGACCAGCATAGGATGTGGCACTGCACCCCACGGCCCCCTGTTCCCTCCTCTGGCCAAGTATGCAAAGGCCAGGAGCAGAGCAGCAGCCACTGCTGCTGGTCAGCACCAGTGAGTGCTGACCTGTGGAGACCCAGTGTCTTGGGAGGATGTTGTTTTCCTGTGGGTGGATGGAAAACCTACTCCGTACCCCACTCGGCTCCCCTCACCTTCTTTAGGCCTCCTGTTCGAGCCTGCCAGGCTGGCTGTCAGGGACAGCAGCGTGCCCTTGCAAGTGGCATTCTCCCTGCCACGTAGCTACCTTCAGATCAGGGGCTTGCCTGTTAGTATTTCTTGCAGTACTTACCACATTGCCTTGCCTGCCCAGATACTCATCAGTGTTTGTTACCCTGCTATCCCTGGGTCAGTGCAGCGGTTCCAGAACTTCCTTGGGGCTCCCAAGCCATGTCCCTAAGCCAGGATGTCTAGGGGTGTCGGAAGGGTGCTCCACCCTGGAAGTAATCAGAGGGGTCTGAAGAGCAGGCTCGGCGTTCCCTGGAAAGAAGCAAGCCTGGCGTTGGCAGGCGCTCTTCAGCCTCGTCCGAGCCCACAGTTCTCCAGCCCCTGGCCTTAGCCAGCTTCTTAGACAGGCTTTCCACAAAGCCTGCACAGAAATGCTTCTCTTTTCTCTGTATCAGGTGAACTTCACGGGAGTCTCTACCCACTAACCCTTATCCTGCTGATCTTGGTAGTCACGGCCTCACTCGGAACAGCCCAAAGCCTCCTGTCACACCGTGTCAGCCTCTCTCTGTCTCTGTCTCTCTCTCTGTCTGTCTCTGTGTCTGTCTCTCGCTCAGCCTCCCACATGTGGCAGCTCCTCAGGAAAGACTGGGGACGAGCAGCAGTCTCCACATGTCACAAGAGGGCACCCACTGTAACCCTGGAAGCCACAGACATTCCCGTTGCTCTCTGGAGCCCCTGCCCTGCTTTCCGGAAAGACTCTGTTCTCAGCCTCGTTCTTCTCAAATCGTACCGCACAGGTGCTTAGGTCACGAAGACGCAATAGGTTCTGAGAAGAGAGAAGCTCTTTAAACACACCGTGGCTGAGCTGGGAATTGTGACTTGACAGCGGAGCACTTACTTACCGTACATTAGAACCTAGGTCCAATTCCCAGCCCTGGAAAACATGCAGAGAAGATGTCAGACACATTTGATCAATTATTACCACCCAGTGATAATTTGTCTTTAAGAAATGGGCACTACCAGAAGGGGGAGTAGGGAATCTTTTATCATTCCTTTACACTTTTCTTTATGGTGATAGAAGCCATAGCATATAACAGAAAATTTATCATCTGAACCACTGTCCCACGTGGAGGTTCATTACAGTTAGGTACGTTCATGTTGTCGTACAAGCACCACAATTTTGCATTTCACTGATGACTAGTTCACAAGCTCGCTGTGTAGGCCCCACTTAGAAGGTACCTGAGCGGCGTGGGATACGTGGCTTCCTTACCTCTTGATCACGGTCATAGCTGAGCGCCAGGCCTGCAGGACTCAGCGAGCAGCGTGCGTAGCATCCTGAACCAGTCTGATTATAGTTGAAGTAGCTGAGACAGAAGAGCATGTGTCTAGATCAAGAAGGTTTTATTGTTGTTTTGTTTTCTTTTTCCTTTCTTTCCTCCCCTATACTGGGGTTAGAACCCAGGAGTCTGTCTGTTAACTGCACCACCAAGCAATAAGCCTTTTGGACAAAGGGTCTCACCAAATTTCCCAGACTGGCCTAGAACTTGGAATCCTCCTGCCTCTATTTCCCAAGGAGCTAGGATAAGGGGCATGCACCATGGTTCCTAGCTAGGAAGAAGGTTTTTTGTTTGTTTGTTTTTTTCAGTACCAAGAATCAACTCAGGAACTTGCCCTTGACAGGCTGGCAGGGCACCACTGAGCTGCCTCCCAGCCCGGAAGAGGCTTTTTTTTTTTTTTTTTGCAGTACTGGGGATCAAACTTGGGGCCTTGATGGTACCACTTGAGCTAAATCCCCAGCCAGAAGAGGCATTTTTTTGTAGTGAGCCTGGAAATGTAGAACATGCTTGGTGCCCAGGAAGGAGGCTTTCTGGAGGTGAAGGTCAGTACGCAGGGCTGGCTGGGCCAGTGAGGTCACAGCGGGCTGGGGCGGGGTGACTGCTTCACAAGTGAGCCTAGTTCTCCGCCGAGGTTTGCAGTGATGTGGTCCAATGATTACTGCCCAAGCATTTGAGCATATCCGTTTCTTTGTTTTGTTTTCCTTTGAGCGTGAATACAACCTCACTCATACAGTTTGAAAGCCATCTAAAGATCGATCTTTTATTTCTTGTCATTATATCACTCTGTTTCGCGATGCCTGTAATCTATACACTTCACTCACACAGGTGTCAGCTTGGGCACAAATTGCTAGGTGCCATCTCAAAATCTTTTGTCTCTTTTCTCTTTGTGGGAAAATTAAGATTTCACATAGGGTGGCAATGTATAGTACTGATAAAAGACCATATTTTCTCTCTCTGTTTGCAGTGGGGTGTGGCCCTGTAACTAAGTTCTGGGCAAAGAGGTAAAAAAACCCCAGCAATGTATAAGATGCTTGCAGAGCCTGAGATGCAGCTGACCCAATTGGTAAGGGACCCTTGTACACCGTCCCTTTCTTCTGCCCACAGAGAGTTCCGGCCACCACCATGAGTGTGGAAGGCACGGCTTCCATAGGCCTGCAGTGTCACGGGAGTCTACTGACTTCTGCTCTTCTTTATATCAGCAAGAGGAGTGAGAAAGGAGAGAGGGGAGAGGTACCAAGACATGTCTTATGGCTCTTAGCACTGTGATTTCAATTTTCTCTTAAGAGCATGTCTGAACCTAACGGTCAGTGACTAACAGCCTGACACATACCCAATGCTCAGCGAAAGGCAGGCTGGACTTTGTACAGCTGACCGCTTTGTGACTCACCTGGAGAAGGCACTACTCTGTGTAGCGGAACCTGCATAAAGGGGAAGTTTTCTCTGAGTCAGCCTCGAGCTCACTGAGACTGAATTGGACCGGCTTGTGTGGACCCCCTGACTCATGCAGGCACTGAGCTAGGCGCAGAAAGGCTGCTAAGAGGCGAAGGGCTGCCTGCCACGCACACTCGCACGTCTCCCAGGCCCTTAAACTTAACGAGGCTGACTCTGTACCTGCCCTGGTCAGTCCAGCTCCCCCAGCGCAGGGTGTCTGAGCTTGCATTCTCTCGCTGTGTGACTTACTCATCCTCCTGTTCTACCACGCGAGGAGCCCGAGGCCGTCACTGACACCTTCTTCCCCATTTCCCAAACCTGGGCTGCCAGCTCGTGCTAGGACCTCCCTCTAAAACTGGTTTCTGTTCCTGCCTCCAGTGTCACCCCGGAGGGTTAAGCCGTCTTCGGACTGGATCGCTAGTCCCTGCACAGCTGCTAGTGAGAAGATACAAGGTGACCGCACATTATCACCACTTGGGAAGCACTCCCAGGGCTTCAGGTAGCACTAGGGTACAACCCAGAGGCTGAAATAGGGTGCAGGGGATGTGCGTGACCCTCCCCACCCAGAGATACCACGACCGGCTCAGCCTCAATCTCTAGAACCCCAGGCTAGCCATCTTCTATTCCCTAGTTAATGGCTAACTCCAGCTGAGTCTTCTGGACCTTTATTAAATGATACTCCTTCCTCAGCCCTTCCTTGACCCGGGTTCTCTGATTCCAACCTCTCACAGATGTCTTCACTTGAACGCAATGATGTTTTCATCTATTTGTTACTTTTGTTTGTTTTCTGTAACCCTGGGGATAGAACTCAGGACTTGTATAGACCAGGCAGGTCCTGGACCATCGAGCCACACCCCAGAACTAGTAGTTTAACTTTCAATCTGATGGGTATGTACGCTCAATTTCTGAACACAAGTCTCCTTCTTAAGACGAAAGTGCAGGGAGGACGGACACCGGAGCACTCGCACCTAGCACAGGGCCTCACGTAAAGAGAAGGGTAACATGACCTGTGGGAGGGACATGTTTATGACAAACTGAAGGTGAAGCTGGGACTGCGGTGACTTCCGCTTCGGGACAGCATCCTTGAAGTCCATCTCCCGCAGGGTAACACTGTCCTGAAGGAGCTCCCTGGACCCCCAAATCTTTTCCATAGCGAAGGGCTCTATAGTGGACCTTTGACTTACAAACTTGGTCGGTTTCTGAGTGCTGGTTGTAACTGCTCATTGGCTGTAAATCAATACAGCTGAGACCTGGATGTTTCCCTGGGTACACGCTACAGGTAAAAAGAGGCAGGTGAATCTCCCATTAACATAGTTAACCCGAGTCACTTCTGCCCACTCGTTGTTCGCCTTTTCATGTTTGTCACAACTCTCAGCTGGCAGCTTACAAGCCAATCTCAGCACATCATCTCAATCAAGACAGCTGTGTCTCGAGGGCACTGTGGTGCCATCCCCAGATGGTTGGTCTGACGTTAAGAGAAAATTCACCTTTGCCGAGTTGCACAGCTACTAAGTAGCGAACTTCCGAATATTTATCAGCTGTACAGTGGGTTTCTCCTCCCTTACCCTTTTCATTCATTCCACACTTACTGTGTGGCTGAGTAAAATAGGACTAATTAACTCAATATGTATAGCACATCTTTTAGTGTCAAACCCACCCGCTCCTGCATACCATGTGTCTGCGTGGTGAGAAGTAATAATTAAAAAAATTTTTTTTACAGTACTGAAGATCAAACTTGGGGCCTTGCATTATTAAGCAAATGATCTTCTCTGAGCTGTACTTCTGGCCTTTTTTTTTTTTTTTGCCATGTTGCAAACGTGTTTAAATAACTTGTTTTGCTCAAAATATCTAAAGAACTGGCCACATTGAGTAAATCAGTTTTAATGGCTGGGAGTGGCAAGTGGTCAGGAGGGACAGGCAATTGCGTGGAGCAGCTTTCTGTTGTTCTTGAATTTTTAAAAAACCCAATTCTTTGAGATCTATTTCACATGCCAAAAAATCAACTCATAAAAGTTTATAATTGAATGGCTTTTAGTATATTCACAGAGTTGTGCAGCCATTACCAAAATGTAAATTCAAAATATTTTCATTACTCCTAAAAGAAATCCCTTATCCATAACCCCGGCCTACTTCCTGTCTGTAGTGAGTTCTCTGTTCTGGACATCTTTCCCATGGATAGATGCTACCGCAAGCGGCTTCTTTTAGCTTAGAGTGTTCATGGTTCTCTGTGATGTTGCATGTATCCGTGCCACAGTCCTCTACACGCGTGGATTGACATTCCCTTGTTACGGGGGCCCACGCCTGTAACCCCAGTGGTCTGGGAGGTCTGGTCTGTGCCAGCCTGGGCAACTTTGGGACTTAGTCTCCTGTCTCTAGGCGAGGAGGGCCGGGCTCCACGAGTGCGAAAACCCTCCTCCGGGCGGGGCGGCGGTGCCCACAGGCGCCGGCAGGGGGCGCGGGCCTCCCCTGGGCTGGAGGCCGGTGGTCTCTCCCAGCCTGGCGAGCGCCGGGACCGCCAGCCCTCCTGGCTCTGGCCTCACCATGTCACCTCCCCGCTCTCGCGGCGGCGCAGGCGCGGAGGCGGCAGCTTTTTTTTTTTTTTTGGTAGTGCTTAGTGAAGATTTGGCTGTGTGCAGTTATCCAGCGCCCAGAGAAGACATGTATTGTAGCCCCTGGTTCTGTCACTTCTCGGTTGACCTGAATCTGTGTCCTCATCAGTAAAAATGAGGCTTTTTTTTTTTTTACCATCTGTGGAAGCTTCGCTGTAATTCATTTTTTCTCGCTGCAATATTAAGAATTATATCAAAATGAAAAGATAGGAATGAATAGCCTAAAAAAAGAAAAAGAAAAAGAAAAAGGAAGACTTTACACCCTTCTCGTTATTCAGATTCCTCTGGAATAAGCAGAATTGCAGATGACTTCAATGGAATTTTTTTCTGATCATTGTTACAGTGTCTGTTCTACGAGACAGCCAGACTTAAAATATTAGGACAATAAAGATGATGAGTCAGATACTGAGATAACAAATAACCTACAGAAATTTGCAGAAGGAATCAAAGCCTGAAACAGAAATCAAAACTACCTCGTTCCCAGTCCTGTTCTTAGAATTCTAGGCCATACTACCTTTTCTTCAGAAAAATCTGCTGATGCTGAAATTTGCGATGAAGAGTGTGACTCTCCTGAATCAGTCAGCCAGCCACCTTATGAGGAGAGTCCCATAGAAGTCCACACTGCCAAGGAAGTTCCAATTGAGTGGAAGTGCATGCGATTTCAGAGGATTATGACACAGAGACAATTCTTCAGAGCGCCTCCAAGACCAAACTGATGAAGAACCACCTGCTAAACTTTGTAAAATTCTTGACAGAAGCCAAGCTTTGAATGTGACTGCCCAGCAGAAATGGTCTTTACTGAGAGCAAATAGCAGTGGCCTGTATAAATGTGACTTTGTGAATTCAACAGTATATGTTTTTCTGATTTAAAGCAGCATACGATCCTAAAGCATAAATGTACTGATTCCAATGAGTGCAGAGTATGCAAAGAAAGTTTCTCAACCAACATGCTTCTGATTGAACACACCAAACTACATGAAGAGGATCCGTACGTTTGTAAATACTGTGACTATAAGACAGTAATTTTTGGGAACCTCAGCCACCACATCGCAGGCACCCACTTTAGCGATCACCTCTACTGGTGTGAGCAGTGTGATGTGCAGTTTTCCAGCAGCAAGCTCCACCTACATTTCCAGGAGCACAGCTGTGACAAACAGTATTGGTGTCAGTTCTGTGAGCATGAAACAAATGAGCCAGGAGATTTGCACAGCCATGTGGTAAATGAGCATGCGTGTAAATTAAAAGAATTAAGTGATAAGTGTAACAACGGACAACATAGTACAGCCTCTTAAGCAAAATTACTTTTGACAAATGTAAGAACTTCTTTGTATGTCAAATACGTGGTTTTCAGAGTAGACTTCATATAAATGTTCACAGGCATGTTGCTATTGAACATACTAAAATATTTCCTCATGTTTGTGATGACTGTGGAAAGGGCTTTCAAGTATGCTAGAGTACTGCAAGCATTTAAATTCACATTTATCTGAAGGGATTTATTTATGTCAATATTGTGAATGTTCAACAAGACAAACTGAAGATCTTAAAATTCATTTGGATTTCAAGCATTCAGCTGATTTACCTCATAAATGTAGTGACTGCTTGATGAGGTTTGGAAACGAAAGGGAATTAATAAGCCATCTGCCGGTCCATGAGACAACTTGATTATTTTCTTTATTTTTACTGACATTGTATAAAATAATAAATTCAACTTTTTTGGAGATGTTAAAATGGATGATTTTAAACACAAATTAGATTTGCATTTAAGTAGTAAGCTTTTTATTGTCCATTTTTCTTGGCATTGCTACATTTTTCAGTATATAATTGTACCTTCATTATAGTATTTTCAACTGCATGGTATAGTTCGTAGTTTTGCTCTTGCCTGTCATCTTGTTTATTGCATGTGCTTTGGTTTTATGAATTGCAAAGAAAGGGGTGTAAACTAGTTACACCTTTTCTAAAAAACAAAACAAAACAAAAAAACACCATGTCTCAAACAACAAATCATCAAAAGGGCTGGGGATGTTGCTCAGTGTGATGGCCTAGGGTTCAATCCCCAGAACTGGGGAAAAAAAAATCCACCTTATGGCTACGCTTGCATTTTGTTTATTTATTCAACAGCTGACAGATACTTGTGTTGACTCCACCCTCCACCTATTATGAACAACGCTGGCTGAGAACATTTCTGTACAAGTTTTGGGCATTTTCGGTATACACAGAGCTGGAAGGCCGGTCCTGTAGGGCCTGTGTCCAACTCCTGGGGGGCAGCCCCTCTGGGAGAAAGGGCCAGAGTACTGAGTCTGCTCCCAGTCCCTGTTTGCTCACAGTGCTTGTTTTTGCGTAGCTTTCCTCCTATTCGCCCCTTTCATTCTTTTCTCCCCTAGAGACTCCAATCCCCTGCTCATCTTAGTAACTGAAACTTTTGCCCAACAGCAGTGATTTGTAGACCCTTTTGAAGTCCCCAGAAGATGGACATGCACGTTTACCTGCGGGTTAAGCGCTCACGCTGCTGTTCTGTTTTGTAACAAAAGTTTACTGAATAGGAGGCTTATTTAACTTATTCCTAAATATACACTCCTACTGCTCCTTGTCCAAGCAGACTCTTAATTACCCAGCTGAGTCTGAACATTTTAAGGAATCACTTTGAAGTTTCTTGGTAATACCACCATCGTTAGTAATTCCTACATATGTAAAAGTATGTTGAATTTGTGAAAAGCATATGCAGTTCCCAGTGTGCACATCACAATAACAGTCAGTTTATATATAAATTATTATATATAAAATTATGTACTGAACTCGAGGGTTTCGCAGTTACATCCTCGGGTCGGGCTAAATCACTAAACTGCCTCCACTTGGTTCAGAATGGTGATTCTGCCTCAGCCTCCTCGCCCTTACTGAAATTATAGGCGTGTGCGCCGCTGATACATAATTGATTAATAATTTTAGTTGCTATGATGAAAAGTCACCTTAATGAGTGCATGCTCCTTTTAGACACACATTTCAATCATTTAAGGTATCTTAACGTTTCAGCGGGCAGCAGCTGCATTCTCAACACTAGCGCTAGGAAGGCTTTCCCGGATGCACCGGCACGAATTCGAACATCACCTCCACCCGGTGGAAACCACATATCCTGGTGTCTGTTTTCGGCCAGTTATTTTTAGCATAATAAAGCTCGCCTCTCTCTATTCAAGTCACTTTCACGCGCCGAACACAACAGGAACAACTCTTCCGCGGTCTGGCCACGCGGCCGCTCGGTGTGGAAAACGCGGAGAAGCTGCGGGGCCGCAGGCGAGCGCCGTGGCGCCTCCACGAGCTCGTGCTGCCAATGGGGCGCGTGGACGGGGGCGGAGGCCGCGAGGGTCGGTGCCCCAGGCCGAGATAAACCCGTCAACTTTTTCCAGCAACCTACTCGCCTGCCCGCCGCGGTTGTGGGGGCCGGCTGCGGGGACTGACGCTCTCTCCTCGGGCTCCTTCCTCGGGGAGCCGCCCGTGAGTCACCCCGAAGCCGGGAGCCGAAGGCGAGGGGAGGGGCGGGCGCCCGGGGGTGGAGGAGAGCCGAGGAACGCGATTCAAGAGCGAGGACGCCTCGGAAGGAAGAGGAGGGGCGAGCGCGCGTGGGGAAGAGAAGGAAGAGGCGTCCGGGAAGGGAAGGGTAGCGAGCGCGGCGCAGCAGAGCAGCCGCGCGGCCGGGTTGAGGGCGCCGCGGGCCGTGGGGATCCGTTCGCTCGGCGCTGCCGGCGGCTCCGCGGAGATGGGCGCGCCCGGCGCCTCGCACTGCTAGCGCCCGCCGGGCCTCCTGTGCTCGCCGCCCCGCACCTGGCCGCCGCCTCCGAGCTCGCTCCGGGGCGGCGCGGGCTGACCGCCGCAGTCATGGGGCTGCAGCCCCTGGAGTTCAGCGACTGCTACCTGGACAGCCCGTGGTTCCGGGAGAGGATCCGCGCCCACGAAGCGGAGCTCGAGAGGACCAACAAGTTCATCAAAGAGCTCATCAAGGACGGGAAGAACCTCATCGCTGCGACCAAAAGTGAGTGAGCACACGGGCGCGGAGGGGCGGAGGCCCGGGGAGCGGGGGGTCGGTTCGGAGAGGCGCGCGGGGGGCGGGGGAGCCGGGCCGCGGCCGTCCCTCCCCGGCGGCGGGCGGGCGGGCGGGCTGCGAGGCCCTTTCCGCCGGCCCCTGCGCGGCCCCGCTGGGCCGGTGCACTCCCCGCTCCCCTACTCGCCGCCGGCCCAGGGCCTCGCCGCCGCGGGTTAGGGCTAGCGCGCTCCCAGGCTGCTCGGCGTTCTGCACACAGCCGTACCGGATTGTCTAGTTTTGAACTTTGTTTTCTTTTTCGTCCTTTAAAGTCGATGCTGTTGAATTCCTCTGGAATCCCTTAACCAGCACCTTCTCCGTGTCAGTTTGGATCTTCCTCCACCTTGCCGCCCTGGGTTGCTCACTGTCCGCCTCCGGGCGTTGTGCGAGCTCCGCACATTCCTTCCCACCTCCTGGGCTGGGGAAGGTTCAAAGGTTGGGGTTGAAAGGGCATTGGCTGCCCAGAAAGAATTCGGCCCCGGTGGGGCGCGACCGATGCTTCTCCCCTGGCCTGTTTTGAAAGAGTGGGATGGAAACGAGAGATAGTGTAAGTCGAGTAGCTGAGAAGTCTGGGAGGAAAGAGGGGCCCCGAAGTTCTGGTGCTGTGGTTACAGACCCCAAGGGCTCCACTGCTTCCAGGATGGCTGCGCGTCCCTGTCGTCCTTAGATCTGCTTAACCCAGCAGAAGGGTCCTGCGGAATGTGGTGTTACGGTCCAAAACCTCAGCCACTTTCTCAGTGCAGTCATTCCCAGCCCTGGGAATCTGTATCTTGTACACTTGTTTAGAGACACCACTTCTGAGAAAATATCTCCGCTCAAGTCCCCCCACCTCGCCTGTGTGCGTTGAGGAAGGTTAACATAGCACCTAATACGCGGTCTCCTGCTCAGCGCAGTGCCCTGGCCCAGGTAATATTTGTTTAATGAATGAGTTGAAATACATTTTAATGGGAAGAATTTAGTGAGCCATCCCTGTAATTTTGGAAGCAAGTCACTCAACTTCTCTGGATGACTTCCAAAGTTCCTTTGGCATCTGGGACTTCTTTGATGTTGCAAAATCAGGAGTGGGAGTGCTTTGTTTTGGACACGTGTCTGTCCTTCAGGTCCTCCTGTTGGGTATGTGGTTGGGTGGGAGGTAGGTGGGGTTGTAAATATGGAGTGGTGAGTTTAGAGGGGAGGAGCCCAGTGGGTGTGGGGGGGACTTCAGTTTTGGGGCTCCGGTACATTGGTTGGTGGAGTGTTCCTTCTCTTACTGGCTGTAGCTGCTCTCTGGAGTCCGGCAGTTGTGGAGAGAGGCCCCATGGCAAAGCCAGTTTGGCGGCTAGCAGATCGTTATTTATGTGACTGCACATTAGCTGTTCTGCCAACAGGGCACATACCCCAGCAGCAGCCGTGGGGCCAGCTGCCCGCTTTCCTCCCCGGAATGTAGACTTTCATGATGTTGTGAAGTGCTATCTTGCTCTTGATTCTTGCCCTTTACCAAAAGAAGACAATCGATGATCCTGTGTAAGAGACCAATGGGAAGGTATTTTGTTTGGCTCCATTAGTTTACATTCTTTCCCATGCAAAAGAAACACAGCTTCAGCTCATATGCTTTTGGCAAGTTGGGAAGACTCTGGCTTTTGTCCACTTGCTCCATAAAGTTCTTCTACTTCCTGTCTAAGACTAAGCGTGTTGGGTTAAATCAGGAGATGGGAGTGTAACTCTTCCCTGGTGTTAGGGGGTGGCTGCATGAAATCGGACAGGTCATGTAATTCTTTTCTGTTCCGTTTTTCTGACTGTACCTCTTGGAGGTATTAGTGAGGTTCCACAGTATTTGTAAAAGGCTTGATAAAACCATTTGAAGTTGTATTCTAGGCTGGTGGTGGTGAGCCTATGGCATGCGTGCTGCAGTGGCTTATTATGTCATTGAAAGCCATAAAAGATACATTGTCACCAGTGAAGGCAGTCATTTACTTTGAGTCTTCCGGTAACATTGGAGTCTATAGAATCGGCAAAGGCCATTGGAAGAGGAGCCACGGAAAGAATAGCAACAAGTTGGTCAAATTGTTTGTATTTCCAGATGTTTTACTTTTATTTTTTGCAAAATGGCCATTGTATACTTTCAGAATTGTTTTGATAATTCCTGTTCTGATTGCCCTGTGAGAGCCCATGCTCCTATATACACTAGGTACTCCTTGGATTTATGAAATTCGGACTTTTCAGGTATCTTTGATATCTTCCATAAATACTTGAAATTAGAGGCTGGTTGAACCAGAGGGCTTACTGCTGAGTTCAGTTATTTAGCAATCAGCAAATATTCAGCACCTGCCATTTGTTAAATGTTGTGCTTGAGGTAATAAAGAAATAAGGTAGAGGTTCTAGTCCTTGAGTTTATTTCTGTAATGAAGTCCCTTTGTACCTAGGAAGATCTTGGAACTGTGTTTACTATGCTGAACCTAAAGCTAAAGGAAATGTAGGTGTGTTTGTTAAAAGGTTAAGTGACAAGCCTTCTAATGTTGCCAGGGACAGAAGGTTTGCTGGGACTTTTGAAACTCGCTGGTGTTCTAGGTAAGAGCTAGAACCTTGTCAGACTGGAAACAGCTGAGAAGAAACCAGAGCGCTGGAAGAGCGAGGAGACCAGCCAGGCTGGGAAGGAGAGATGGTGTGTCGGGTGTAGACTGGGATAAATGGTTTTGGAGTGTGAAGGACACTGGGAACAAGGTGGCAATGTGGTCTTTATCCTTTGGAGCATTGTTGGAGGTTTTTTGACAGAAGTCTGACATAATGGCGAAGAGTTGGTGCAGAGCATTGTCAAACTATAGTGTGTTGAGTGATTTTGGAGATAGCAAGGGTGGGAGGAGCTTGCAGGTGGAGAATTACTGACTTCTGTGAGAGATTTGGAGATCACTATTCAATGGGCTCTTTGTTTAAATGGCTCTTTAGTTCTTGCCTGTGATTGTCACTCCTTTCCTAGAATAACCAGTGTCCTCTTTCTGTGCCATCTAAGCTTTTGTAAGCCTTTCGTGGCTTATAAAAGTCTATGTAATTTTAGGTGTTTATGATTCATACAAATATATAATTCATATTTGCCAGAAACAGCAGTAAGCCATATGTGCTTTTCTCATAAATTTTGCATTAGGCTTCTAGAGGAAATAGATATTCTTCTGTAGGATGAAGTTGTAAAAGAGGTCCTCACTGTTAGGAAGCATTTGTGTGGTTATAGAAAACGGTCCTCAATAAACGTAGAGTCAGCCCTGTGTGTGTTTGGGTACTGGGCCGGAGGGGCCCTCAGAAGCGAGTCTGCTGTGGTCAGTAGATGTGGAAGGATGTAAAGGACTTTGGTGTCAGGACTAGCACCTGGGTCTTTGGAGACTTACTTTTGCTTTTTCTTTCTTTTTTTTTTTTTTGAGACAGGGTCTCGCTTTGTAGTTCAGGCTGGCCCTGAGCTCACTACGTAGCCCAGGCAAGCCTCGAACTCAGCAGTCCTCCTGCTCTGCCTCCTGAGTGCTGGGATTACAGGCTTGAGCCACTAAACCCGGCATTTGTGGTATGTGGTGCTGATTGCCAGTCACCATGCCTGGTATTGTTGTATGTGGTTCCTGGGGATCGAACCAGTGACCTTGGGCTTCCTAGGTAGGTGCTGGAACCACTGAGCTAAATCTCCAGCCCAATTTTGCTCTTATTTTTTTTTTTTTTTTTTTTTTTTTTTTTTTTTTAGTATATGTGCTGCCGAAGCGAGCACATTGCTCTTATTTTTAAGCCTTGGTTTTAATGTCATTTGCTTTGTTTGCTTTAGGACAGTGTTTAACAAAATCTTTTGCTGTCTTCACTGATTTGGAGAATGCTCTTTTGGGGAAGTTTCTTTATACTAAACTTTGAAATTTGGGAGACTTAAAAGAATTTCACTTTAACTTGTGGCATATACTGGTACAAATTTCCCAATGTTATATGTGATTTTGAGATGTATATAAATTGTACCAATAAAGAATTCAATTAAAAAAAAAAAGAATTTCACTTTGTAAACTCATCCCTCGCACCTTTTTTGAGGATTGCATAAAAAACACCCTTGTAAAATTGTTGTATGCATATTCCTATTGATCTGGTATCATAACCCTCCCTTGGCTTTCACTAATTCAGGTTTTATTTAGGCTCTCTACGCCCTTTGTCAGTTGGCTCCAGAGAGCACTCAGTGGTAATTGAGTCTTCTAACTCAGTGGTTCTCAATCTTAGCTGCTTACTTCCCCTTCTTGGGAAATGTAAAACTATGCAAAGTCAAGAACCACAAATCCCTACACTCTAACTTGGTAATGGGAAACCCACTTCTTATGGTCATACAGCGGACCCTCACATTACACCCAGCCTGACAAACAATGTGGCTTAACTAGGTTAACGGAAGATTCATCTGCCTCTTGTTATCTACAGTGTGTACCCAGGTAAACAGCCAGAGCTCAGCTGTACTAACTCAGTTGCCACCAGCCCTTGAAACCGATGGCATTGGTAAGTCAAGAGCCTGCTGTAGTTGGTTTAAGAGCGAGGATCCCACTTCTGGTGGATGAAACTTGATAGGAAGTCTGCTGGGGATGTCAGGACAAGGTTGCCTTTTCTTAGAGGCTCCTAAGAAGCTAGTTGTCCATTTTCCTGTGTTGCTGGGCAGTGAAGGTTGGGCTGGAAGTGGGCCCAGTCTAGACTAAAGGGTAGTGAGTGACTACATCTGCAACTCTGATGCCATTATGGCAACCACGGATTACTTTTTGCCTGGAGCCTCTGTCTAAATAATCGTTAAATAATACAAACCTGTGTGAGTTGGTTTTCTGCTTCTTAACCTCATCATGATGGAGTGGTATAATTGTAAATTTTGCACACATGCCCATGAAGTGATATTTAGACATACAGGAACGAGCTTGAAAACCAAATAACTTGCAAATACCACTTTTCTCTGAATGGGAAACAGTACTCATTCTTTGATATAGACTGCTGATGTTTGGGGCAAAACATGGATGATTCTTAAAGTCTTGGGGCTTTGCTATAGGATCGGTCTATGTGAATGTGTGGGATATGAAAGTTATTACAGTTGGACTTGAGCTAAAAGAGACTTTAAAAAAAGTTGGCCCTGTTTTTCCCACTGTAGGAGGCCATTTAGAGAGAATCCTATGTATAGCTGGCCACTGACCCAGCCATGTTTACTAGGAACATTGGTCCCTCAGTAACCTGATGTTCAGTGTCTTTGTGACACATTGCCTTTCTCTGCCATGAGCTCCACAGAGATTCATTTGATGGCTTTTCTTTTTCGGTGGCAGGACTAGGAATTGAATGTAGGGACTGAAGCACACAAGGTAAGCACTCAGCCACTGGCTACACCCCTACATTTTTTTTTTTTTTTTTTTGAGACAGGGTCTCGCTTTGTAGTTCAGGCTGGCTCTGAG
This sequence comes from Thryonomys swinderianus, assembly GCA_004025085.1. Classification (NCBI taxonomy): domain Eukaryota; kingdom Metazoa; phylum Chordata; class Mammalia; order Rodentia; family Thryonomyidae; genus Thryonomys; species Thryonomys swinderianus. The sequence goes on from PVIC010025736.1 coordinate 19,824, forward strand.
CTCACTATGTAGCCCAGGCAAGCCTTGAACTCAGCAATCCTCCTGTCTCTGCCTCCCAAGTGCTGGGATGACAGGCGTGAGCCACCACGCCCGGCACTGTGGTATGTGGTATTGATTGCTGGTGGGCGTGAGTCTCCACGCCCAACATTGTATGTGGTCACCGGGGATCGAACTCAGGACCTTGCGCTTGCGAGGCAGGCACCAGAACCACTGAGCTAACCCTCCGGCCCACCCCTACATTTTTTTTGATTTTTTAAAGTTTGGTTTTTGAGATAAAATCTCACTAAATTGTCCAGGCTGGTTTGAAACTTGGGATCCTCCTTCCTCAGTCATCTGAATAGCTAAGATTGCGCCACTATGCCCAGCCAATATCTGTGTGTAAATTGGAGATTCTGATACCTGCCACTGTCTTGGGTTACTAGACTAAATGAGTTGATGCGTGTAAAGTGATTAAAATTAACACGTAGAGTTGAACAGTTATGATATGTCATCTAAATTGCTATTGCCGTTCTAAGGTTCTTTCTCTCTCTCATTCAGTCTCATTCTAGAAAAGGCTCTGGTCCATAGACCAGTTATCTGGCCTTTTACTACTTTTACTGCTACTGACACTATTTGCCAGAATCATGCCAGTGACCAAGAAGACCTGCTTGTTCGACTCTGGAAAGGTTTACAAAGTTTTGAGTAAATCTCAGGATGATGGAAAATCGTGAAAATAAATTGACAAGTTGAAGTTCAGTAGTGTCTTGGGGAAATACATTTTAGAGTTTATTTCTGGCTCACTGTTTGAAGGTGAAGTGGGAGGCGTCACTAGGGTTACTGGAAATCCAGTCTCCGGCTGAGAGGACAGTGGCCTGCCTCAGGCCTCTCATCTGGGGAATTCATGTGAAGGAAGCTGATAGGAGCTCTTGGGATGACAGCCACAAATGACAGCAGCCTTCAGACACAGAGTCACAGTGGGACTTGTTGAGGACTCTTGAGTACTGTTTAACATGCTGGGATCCCTAACAAAGTGATGTGCTTGTGTCTATTATGGCACATTCACAGTGAGAGGTTTTCTTAAGAGCTGTTGGCTAATTCTATACTGTGCAAAGACATTCTTGGAGTCCCCTGGGCACATTCCAGAGAGGCTGTTTTGAATCCTGTGAGCTATTACACTTATAGCAGGCCGTCGCTGGAACATCCGTAAGAAATACAGTGCAGTTTGTTAGGTTACCACAAACATGCTGTTCAGGACTGTCGACTATGAGTGGTATAGGTAAACTGGCTGCGCTTGACCACAGTTAATAAAAACTAGGTGCTTTTTCCCCGCTTCTAGAAATAGAGTTATTAAGACATTGTCTTACAGAATTCAGTGTTGCCTAGCATTGACTTTGCCTTTTAAAATCTTGTTTGAAGAAAACTTGTCAAATTGACCTTATTTCAGGATTTGTAGGAGAGTGTCTGCAATTTTGTGATCAGCTCGGTGTGAATAATCAGAATTAGCCCCTATATATCTCAAGATAATAAGAAATAACTCGTCTGAATCAAACACTTTAACATTGTTTTTGCTTTATTCAAATTAGACTTCCAGCATTATAATATGAAGGGAAAATGTTGTTTATATTCATGAATGTGATGCAAGTGAAAGATTCTGGTAACTGTTGAGCTGGTTAGGAGAGAAGAACATGCTTTTCAGGCAGCATTAACCTGTGTCTGTGGTCATGGCCTGCTTTTCTTAATTATCCCATTTAGGCAAGGAATTTATAGACTGGCCAAGGGGATACTTTCATGTTGAGAAAGCTCTGACATCCTTGTTTTTAAACACACACCTGGAAGCCGTGACATTACATTCCTAGGCAGGCATCTCTTTGAACTCTGAGATAGACAGGAATTCCACACACCCCTGTCAGGTGCACGGTCAGGCTGGACTTCCTAGTCCAACTTGAATTTCTTCCCTGTATCTTGTGAGGAAAATGTTAGTTTCATGTCACTTAATATTTCCCCGGTGAGTGTGACTTCTCCTGCGAGTTACATGCAGGCACCTTCTGCCTCTGGGTCCTGTCTCCTGGCCAGTTTTCTCTCTGCATCACTGGCATTTCCCTCAGGTACTTCACTCCCAGCTGGCACTGTTTGCATGGTGGCTAGAGTTGAAGACTTTCACCTTCTTTATTGATCTGATTATTCCAGAGGACAGTGACACTTTTTCCTTAGAGAAGCGGTTCTCGGGTGAGTGACTAGGACCTTGGAGACATTTTTGTTACAACCGGACAATGCTGAGAGCATCAGGGAAGGGGGTGCCCCAAGCGACTACCTTCCCTTCCCCAGGCCCCGCCTCTTACAGTCCTTCCCCTCTGGAAGTGCCCTAGACTGATCATCGAGCCATTGACACACATGGGTTTGGGAGACACGGATGCCCCAAATAGCAGACCTTAGAGTCAACTCGAATACTTCTGAGATGGAAATAATGCTGGGACAACAGGCATAAACTGCTCTTGCTGTGGGTCAGCCTGGCCCCGTGGCAGTCCTCAGTAAAGGCCCTCCAGCCCTAGGTGCTTGGCCCAGTGGATGAGTCACAGATACTGGAGGATGTGCCTGGCCAGGCAAATGGGCACTTACCCTTAGGGTAAAGGGTCGGGCAGCTGGGATTTCTCTGCTTGGGTAGAATCCCACAGGTCACAACTAAAGCTTTGGTTCTACGGTGCAGCGCCTATGATCACAATGTGATGCACCTGAAAGTTCTGTAAGAGGGGTTGAGGGTGCAGCTGAGGGGTAGACACAGCACCTGCCTAGCTCACCTGAAGCCCTAGGTTGGATGCCCTGCCAGGACTGTTTATGAAAAAAAAATCCTAAGAGGGTAGAGTCTTCCTAAATGCTTTTACCAGGTGAGGGGAGCCTTAGGAGGTGACGGTGTGTGTGGTCGTCTCTGAACGTGTCAGGTAGCACACACTGAGCACAGAAAGTTGCACACACTTGGAAAGCTCACGTCCACTACACAAGAAAACTTCCCCTGGTGAAAGGCACTTTATTGGACCTGGTCTGACATAGGGCCGGGGACACCGTAGGGAAAGAAATGAGGACTAATAGAAGGTAGCAGGGAAATCGGTGTGCCTTCTTTTCCACTGCTTGGGGTTGATTTTTAACGAGAAAGGAGGGTGTGGGGGGAGATGGAAGAGTGGGCCTTGTGGGAGGAAGTCATAGGAGGTATCGATCTACCTTACAGTATTTCACCCCCAAAATTGAGAAGATTGTGCAAATACCCTAGGTTACAACAGTGAATATTTACAACATGTAAGCCACTGTAGAGTAGGGAAATACTTGAAAGATGAGGTAGCGATTTCCTGTGTAATTTAAATTACTGACACTGATGGTGCTGTTTAGTTTTGAAGAAATAAAACATTAAGCAAAAGTAATCACCATGACTATAATCTAGCAGAGGAGATTAAAAAAATTTATATTTCTTCCCCTTTAAACAGAAAACTTTTCTTGACTGGATTAGTGCAGGTGTTTCTTCTAATTTTAAATATTTTGAGTTTAATTTTATTCATTTTCATGTTTTGGTGCTGGGAATTGAACCCAGCGAGGGCTTTGTGCATGCGAAGCATGACCTTACCACTAAGCTACAACCCTTGTCCTGAGTTTTCATTTTCTTATTTATTAAGGGTATTGGTACATTTTAGGTATATTTTATGATCACATTCATCATTGGGAATTTGCACCTGTATATGCTATATCTTGGTTCTTACTTTCTCCCATTAACCTATTCTTTCAACTCCTCCACCCCTCCCTATTTACAAAAGCTTTGTTTTTTTCCTTTTTTTCTTTCTCTTCTTTCCTCCCCCAATTCCCTTTCCCTTTGAACATTTCCTTTATATTTTAGAATGTCTAATATATGTTTTGATCCTCATTTACACTTTCAGTTTTTCCAGAGAAACAATTTGGTATTTACACGTGTGTCTGATTTACTTCACTTAAGAGTATGATCTCTTAAGTGAAACAGATTTTACATTAGAGATTTTTAAGTTCGAATATTCCTGTAAACATTTAGAAAGGTTTTCTGAAGAACTCTATTTTCTTTTAAAGTTGTGTGATATTTTCTGGGAGTATTTCCCTCCCTCCCATTTTTATGGTGCCTGTGGGTTTGAAAGTTGATAGGTAACTGGCCATCGCTTCTGTTCGGATAAAGCAGGGGGAATTGACAAGCTTCAATGAACTGTTTTCCTGTCAAGTGTGGAATTGTTGACAATTGACTGATGCTGGTACTGATACCTTCAGAAGCCTCGCACAGCTATGCAAATTAGCCTGATGGTGAATAGTGATCCAACCAGAAACAGGATGTATCACTTAACCACAGTAACAGGTTTTGTTTGCTGTTATGTAGTTGAGTGCTTGGCAGCATCTGCCTGAGTGTGCAGGATGGATTCATCTTGAGATCTTGGAACAAGACAGAGTTTTTAAAGTGCTTCTTTGTCCAGAAAACAAACTTCTGCATTTTGTAACTTTTGAATTTAATCCCAAAAGTTTTAAGGCTGAAAGGGTCTTGAGTTGACACCTCTCAGCTTCGTGCACACAGTGTGAAGAGAGTTGAGAAAACAGGGATTGGTCCGCTGGGGCATCAGAAAGCAGTAACCTTTGGAAGGCCTTGGAGGCCACCACAGAGTGAGACAGACGTGTTGACTCTTTCAGCTCAGTTTAATGAATGTGAAACTATGCTGACGCTTTATTAGGAAAAGTTAGAATAAGATGACATACATATTCAGCCTTGTGGGTTCGCAGTGTGTGTGTTTATGATTTCACATAAATTTAGATGTAACTTACCTGTTCATTTAAGAGGCCTTGGTGATTCCTTTAAAGCAGACAGTCTACTTCCCACCTGTTTTGCTCTGTGTGTGTGTGTGTGTCTGTATGTGTGTGCATGTGCATGTGTGTGTGTGTGTGAATCTACACATTTCTGTATATTGGATTTGTTTAAAGAAAGGTACAGCTAAAAAACAATTTTCAATTTACAAGAGCAGTGAATAGACTTTTTTTTTTTTTTTGAGACAGGGTCTCGCTTTGTAGTTCAGGCTGGCCCTGAGCTCACTGTGTAGCCCAGGCAAGCCTGGAACTCAGCAATCCTCCTGTCTCTGCCTCCTGAGTGTTGGGATTACAGGCGTGAGCCATGACGCCTGGCACTGTGGTATGTGGCATTGATTGCTGGTGGGCGTGAGTCTCCACGCCCAGTATTGTATGTGGTTACCGGGGATCGAACT